>VIAB01006420.1:46091-63700 GCA_009801035.1 Oophaga pumilio
AATTTAAAGGGGTCTGAATA
The DNA here is from genome assembly GCA_009801035.1 of Oophaga pumilio. Classification (NCBI taxonomy): domain Eukaryota; kingdom Metazoa; phylum Chordata; class Amphibia; order Anura; family Dendrobatidae; genus Oophaga; species Oophaga pumilio. The sequence continues at coordinate 46,112 of VIAB01006420.1, forward strand.
CTTTCCATACCCACTGTACATTTAAAGAAATTTGAACTATAGTGCTTTTATGTGCTTGGTTTCTTTTTGATTGGTTTTTGATAAAAATGTCAGAATTCTTGGACCTGTTGTGTCTTCAAATTGTGCAGGTCCCTGTACTCGTCTACATTTTGGATTAATGCAGGAGCTGCCTGGTATAAAACAAATAATGTCTCTTTCATAAAATGGATAAAAATAGTGCATGCTGCAAATTTTTCTACACAGATCTTTCACAAGCAAACATACTGACTAACAGTAGTCAGTGTGCAGTCAGCTGTGCACTGACTGAAAACAAAGTAATCTGTCCTCAACCTTACGATTATAAATGTTAAGATCAGTGACAATAGAAGACAGGAGATTTACAGGTTGGTTTACCATTAGAATCTAAAACAACATATTGCCAGGGTGTTTTATACTTTATGATAAAGGGTACTGACCAAAAGAGAGTGCGAATCTAGTTTAAAGCTACTGCCCCTTTGGTATTATTTCCCTACACAGCAGCACCGTTTTGGATCACGTATTTGATATATCATACTGTGTGTGTAGCTTCATTTTTTGAAGCACGAAAAGGTTCAGTTTCATTATGTTCCTGTAAAAATGACCACCTGTTTTGAAACTTGTATTCCGTCCTGTTGTAAATATCCTTTATTTAGTGGCGGATGTGGGAGGAAAAATTGTTGGCAGTAGAGAAGATAACACAATGGACATCTGTTACACAGCTAGGAAATACAGGACAAATATACCGTAAGCATTTTGCTGGAAATCTGTTTTTGAATAAGGTTTCTGATTGAGTACATTATTTATATACACACACAAATTCAGCTTTTCTTAAATAACTTTTTATAAGAAAATGTAAACATTTTTATTAACCCCTTACTGCTGAAGACAGTTTTCACCTTCCTTATACCATTTTTCAAATCAGACGTGTGAATTTATATCTCTGAAATGCTTCTTCCAGTCCCAATGATTCTGAGATTCTGCTTTTTTTTCTCGTGACTCATTGTACTTCATGTTTGTAGTGAATTTAAATCAATAACATTTTCGATTTATTAACACACGAGGTCAAAATTGTTGGTACCCCTCGTTTAATGACAGAAAAACCCACAGTGGTCACAGAAATAACTTGAATCTGACAAAAGTAGTAATAAATCAAAAATCTATGAAAATGAACAAATGAAAGTCATACATTACTTTTCAAACATGCTTCCACAGACTTTAAAAAAAAAAAATAAAACTCATGAAATAGGCCTGGACAGAAATGATGGTACCCTTAACTTAATATTTTGTTGCCTTAAAAGGTTGTGCAATCACTGCAATCAAACGATTCCTGTAACTGTCAATGAGACTTCTGCACCTCTCGACAGATATTTTGGCCCTCTCCTTAAGAGCAAATAATTATTTTTTCCATAAAATAATTGTATAAAAGCGCAAAAACATAAAAAGATATATAAATGAAGTATCGCTGTAATCGTACTGACTCGAAGAATAAAACTGCCTTATCAATTTTACCATACACGGAATGGTATAAAATCCCCCTAAAAAGAAATTCATGAATTGCAGGTTTTTGCTCATTTTGTCTCCCAAAAACAGAATAGAAAGTGATCAAAAAATGTTATGTGTCCGAAAATGGTACCAATAAAAATGTCAACTTGTCCCGAAAAAAACAAGACCTCACATGGTTCTGTGGGCCAAAATATGGAAAAATTATAGCTCTCAAAATGTGGTAATGCAAAAACTATTTTTTGCAATAAAAAGTGTCTTTTAGCGTGTGACAGCTGATAAACATAAAAACATTCGTTTTCAACCTGAACGGTGCCAAGATGCGACCGTCCACGCTGAGAACCACTGGTGAATGAGCTGCCGCTCACTGGGCTCCGTTCACATCCAGCCTGAGCTGCGGTGAGATCCCTGCTAGCATCGTGAGCGCTCACCGGTGAAATGGTCTTCCAACAATCTTGAAGGAGTTCCCAGAGATGCTTAGCACTTGTTGGCCCTTTTGCCTTCACTCTACCTCTTGAAGCTCATCAAGAGAATGCCAAGAGTGTGCAAAGCAGTCATCAAAGCAAAAGGTGACTACTTTGAAGAACCTAGAATATAAGACATAATTTCAGTTGTTACACACTTTTTTGTTAAGTCTATAATTCCACACGTGTTAATTCATAGTTTTGATGCCTTCAGTGTGAATGTACAATTTTCATAGTCATGAAAATACAGAAAAATCTTTAAATGAGAAGGTGTGTCCAAACTTTTGGTCTGTACTGTTTATCTGTGATTTTAAGCGCATGAAAATTCAAAGTTGGAAAATTGCAAAATTTTCAAAATGTTCGCCAAATTTGTTTTTTTTTCACAAATAAACGCAAGTCATATGAAATAAATTTTACCACTGTCATGAAGTACAATATGTCACAAGAAAACAATGTCAGTATCACCGGGATCCATGAAAGCGTTCCAGAGTTATTACCTCCTAAAGGGACAGTGGTCAGAATTGTAAAAATTGGCCTGGTCATTAACATACAAACCACCCCTGGGGGTTAAGCGGGGGATCTTTTTTCTCTGACTCATATTTTAGCGATATGGTTGATGTTATCCACAAAGACAAAGTTGACTTTGAGGCTTTATTGCCCTTATTCTTTTCTGCATAGTCTATGAATAAGTTTGAGTTCTGCCTCCTAGGAGCTGTGACTTCTACATAGCGCATCGCTGTCCTTCTTATGTCCAGTATGTGAAACAGCCTCTCCTCATTTTTTGGGAGATGACAAAAAGATGGAAGAACAATTTCCTGTCTCAAATTTGTTTCTGATACTACCTTCGGCAAAAAGGACGGGTCAAGCTTAAATGTTTAAGCAATCCTCTAGGATCTGTAAATACACCATGTTCCAAATTATTATGCAAATTGGTTTTAAGTGTCATAGCGTTTTTTTTTCTGTAATTGAAACCCATTGATGGTATTGTGTCTCAGGGTTCTTTGGATCACTGAAATCAATCTCAGATTCCTGTAATAATTAGTTTGCCATGTGAGCCCAATAAAAGGAAAACTGCATGTTCCATTAGGCAGGCCAGAGTTTTCAAGTAACATGGGAAAGAAAAAGGACCTCTCTGCTGCTGAAAAGCATCAAATAGTGCAATGCCTTGGTCAAGGGATGAAAACATTAGATATTTCCTGAAAACTTAAGCTTGGTCATCGTGCTGTTAAGAGATTTGTGGCTGATTCCGAGCACAGACGTGTTCGTGCTGATAAAGGCAGAATGAGGAAGGTTTCTGCCAGGCAAGTTCATCAGATTAAGAGAGCAGCTGCTAAAAAGCCATTACAAACCAGCAAACAGATATTTGAAGCTGCTGGTGCCTCTGGAGTCCCTCGAACCTCAAGGTGTAGGATCCTTCAAAGGCTTGCTGTGGTGCGTAAACCTACTATTCGGCCACCCCTAAACAGTTCTCACAAGCAGAAAAGGTTACAGTGGGCCCAGACATACATGAAGACTACTTTTCAAACAGTCTTGTTTACTGATGAGTGTCAAGCAACCCTGGATGGTCCAGATGGATGGAGTGGATGGTTGTTGGATGGCCACCATGTCCCAACAAGGTTGCAACGTTAGCAAGGAGGAGTCATGTTTTGGGCCGGAATCATGGGGAAACAGCTGGTAGGGGCCTTTAAGGTTCCTGAAGGTGTGAAAATGACCTCTGCAAAGTATATAGAGTTTCTGACTGACAACTTTCTTCCATGGTATAAAAAGCAGAAACGTGCCTTCAGGAGCAAAATCATCTTCATGCATGACAATGCACCATCTCATGCTGCAAAGAATACCTCTGAGTCATTAGCTGCTATGGGCATAAAAGGAGATAAACTCATGGTGTGGCCACCATCTTCCACTGATCTCAACCTTATAGAGAACCTTTGGAGTATCATCAAGCAAAAGAGCTATGAGGGTGGGAGGCAGTTCACATCAAAACAGCAGCTCTGGGAGGTTATTCTGACTTCATGAAAAGAAATACAAGCAGAAACTCTCCAAAAACTCAAGTTCAATGGATGCAAGAATTGTGAAGGTGATATCAAAGAAGGGTTCCTATGTTAACATGTAACTTGGCCAATTAGGATGTTTTGGAGTTAAATAGCTTTTTTGTTCAGTGAATGTGACCTCCTAATGCTGCAAATTCCAAAAATGAGCATTTTTAGTTCTTTAAAACATATCAAATGTTTAGAAATTCTACTATGCCTAATAATTTGGAACAGTGCATTTAGAGTTTTTATTCATTTTGGAGATTATACTGTTATCATTGGGAGGTCTATTCAATAAAATTCGATGTATACTCTAATGGGTGATGACTTTTATTAGACTGACTTTCATTTGCACCGACCACTTAGGAAAATTAGAGAAAAATATCATTTGCATAATAATTTGGAACATGGTGTAGGGTTTCCCGAATGATAGTGCCTGGATTTCTCCCAAACGTTTCGTGGAGGTTACTGCTACTAGGAATGCAATCTTCATGGAGAGAAAGTTGATGCTGGATTCCTCCTGGGGCTTAAAAGGAGATCTGCACCCAGCACCAGTTTTAGGTCCCATGGTGGAATGGTCTCTCTGACTTTGGGCCTCAACCTAGTAATGGCTCCAGTGAACCTTGCAACCCAAGGTTGGTCTGCTAAAGGGAAGTCCATAAAAGCGCTAAGGGCAGAAATCTGTACCTAGAGTGTGCTAGGCCTCAGGCACATCTCGAATCCTTTCTAGAGGAACTCCAGTATTCTGGGAATGTCTGGACGGGCTGCGTCCGAAGTAGATTCCCCAACGTAAGAACAGAACCTTTTCCGTATCTTGGAATAGATTGCTAATGTCACTGGTTTCCTACTTGCCTGCATGGTAGTTACCACCTTGTCTGATAATCCCTTGGAGCTTAGGATTTTCCGCTCAGGATCCAGGCTGTCAAATGTAGAAGGCAAGAGTCTTGGTGCCAGAGGGGACCCTGGGACAGCAGGTCACATGTGTCTGGAAGGGGAACCGGATCTTCCAATAGCATGTGGCGTAACACTGGAAACCAACTCCCCTTGGGCCAGAAGGGGGCTACCAATATCACTGTTGCTTGTTCTTCCTTGATTTTCCTCAGAGTTCTTGGAATAAGGGGGAATGCATACAGAATATCTTCCCAACTTTGAATAGGGCATCTATCCCTTCTGAATTGTCTCTGGGATGTATGGAGAAGAACCTTGCCACCTTTGCTTTCTTCCAGGTTGCAAACAGGTCTATACGCATAAACCCCCATCTCCGGGTCAGCTGGTGAAACACTTCTGGGTTCAATTCCCACTCAGAGGACCATAGCTTTTTGAAGCCTTTCAAGTGCACTGCCAAGATGGACAGCACGTTCTATTCTGCCCACTGAAATATATATTCTGTTAAAGTCTGCAGGAGCTGGCCTCTCGGACCTCCTTGGAGACGCACAAAGAAAACCTCTGTGTTGTCCAAAAGAACTTTTACATGACGATCTCTGACTGCATCCTGTCAACGCTGCAGAGTCTCCCATACTGCCTTTAGTTCTCTATAATTGGGAAGATCTTCTCTGGTCTACCAGGGACCGTATACACTGCAGGTATCGACCTTCCACCTCTATGCCCCATCCTTTCAAACTTGCGTCAGTGATAATATGGACGCATGGAGAAAGGATCCATGGTACTCTTCTTCGAGATTGTTCCCGGATGTCCACCATGATAGGGAACTCCTTAGACTGGCACGGATTTCCATCTCTCTGTTTATACTCGATTGATGCCTGTTCCAGACCGTTAGTACCGAACCTTGAAGCCGTCTTGAATGAGCCTGACTCCATCGTACTCCATCATTATCTTTGTAAAGATGCGAAGGCGTGAGGATAGGCCGAATGTAAGGCATGTAAACTGGAAATGGTGGCCTGAACCCTGATGATCTAAAGCAAACCTTAGATATTGACGGTGGTTTGGGTGAATTGGAACGTGGTAGTATGCATCTCTTTGATCTAATGTGCACATGACGGAGTCTTTCCCTATTAGCTGGATGCTTGATTTTATTGTCTCCGTTTTGATTCTCTTGTACCTGACCCAGTGATTCAGGGGCTTTAAACTTATAATGGTCCAATATTTGCCTGAAGGCTTTTTTTATGGAGAAAAGGGAGGAATAGTGACCCCAACCTATCTCTAAAACAGGTACCGGATCGACTGCTCCTAACTCCAAGAGGTTCCTGACGTCTGCTCAGAGTCTGTTTTGCGCGGAGAAGGATTGGGGTTTGGTGGTGCAAAGTTGTTTAGGTGGGAGATGGGAAAAGTCTATCCTGTACCCTTCTATGGTCCGCAGGATCCACTGGTTGCTCGTAATGGCCCTCCATTGTCCCAGGAAACCCTGCAATCTCCCCCCTACCTTCTCAGCATCAAGACCTCTGTCAGCTGGAAGAGAACTGGGTGGATCTACCCTTACCTGCCTTGGCGTAACTCCACCTACCTTATTTTCCCTTCCCCCTATAGTCCTGCCTAGGAGACTGATGGGGCCTACGAAAGGAAAGGAATCTCCTGGTTTTTTTTTTCTTCCGGGAACCCCTTTTTGTCGTCAGCGGCCCTAAAATGTCATCTAGCACCGGACCGAAGACTTGTGTACCTGATATCCCCGGATGGATTGCAAGAGAGCTCACCAGTGCAATCTCCATGAAGACAGGTACTGAAGACAGCCTCAGGCTCCTAGGTACGCGGGGTGAGCAGGGCAGGAGAGAGATTCCTTTAGGACCTGAATCACCTGACGGTTGGGAGCGTGGCTTCAGCTCAGGAGAGCTAGAAGCTGAAGGAAAACTCCTAGAAAGGTAACTACGGGACAAAGTTACCCAGGGGCAAAGACAGAGACGTAAATCAGAACAAGCCGGGGTCAAAGCACGAGATAGCAGGACAGGACAGAGGTCAGAACCAAACAGACAGAGAAGGTACAGAAACAGAATCCAACAAGCAGTATCCAGAGATCAGACCGAGTCAAAACCAAAGTATCAGGCAAACAAGAACACAGCACAAACACACTCAGGGGGTCAACACACTCAGCCAAGGGCGAAAGTATAACTGACAAGGGAAATTTCCAAATGGAGCCCATAAATAGTCCACTCAGGATCAGAGTGAGGCTACAGGAATTAACCCTATAATAACCGAGCCAGCCAAACAACGACACCTGAGAAAGTGATGGAGCAGAGTTTACTCTTAGACTGGCTGTCCCTGACCATGTTTTAAGCTACATGGCCCACCGTGCCAAATTAGAGAGCACATTACTCCTTTGCTGCGAATCTTACAAACTCCGCTGAAGCATCTGCTATAAACTGCGTTTCCATTTTTAGCATAGGGAGGGACTCCAACATAACCTCTCTAGGGGTGTTAGATTTTATCTGGGTGGTCAGCTTGTTGATCCAGATGCACATAGACATGGCTACTGAGGCCAATTCCTTTTCAATAGTCCTTCTGCCTTTCTATCCATGGCGTCCCGCAGGCAATAAGCATCCTCAAATGGTATTGAGGTCTTCGTTGCCACTTTGCCAATAGGAATATCCACTTTGGGAATTTCTTCCCAAGCCTTGATTTCCTCTGTGTCAAAGGGGAGACGAGCTTTAAAATCCCTGGGAATGACCAGGCGCTTTTCCGTATCTTCCCATTCTTCCAGGATCATAGCCTTAATGTGTTGGTTGATCTGGAACACTCTATTCCTTTGCGTTTTCAGTCCCCCAAACATCTTATCTTGAATTGAGTGAGGGGACCTCAGTCTCTTCTATTTTCATAGTAGCTCTCACAGCCTTCAATATGTCGTCCGTATTCTCGGATGAGAAAAAATACTTCTTCCTCTCCTCCGATGGCCTCTGTAAAAAATTTTCTTCTCCCTCGTCCACGTCTTCCTCTGAATAGAACAAGTACTGGTACATTTCCTCTGAGGACTCCTCCATTTCCCATCTGGCTCTTTATTGACGGGAAGTGATCGGGTTTGGCTGTGGCGGGATGATACTGGCCACCGTGCTCTGGACCTCTTCCTTAATTATGGCACGCATATCTGTTAACAAGGACGCTTGTTCTTCTTTCAGAAATTTTGCAACACACTCCTCATTCTCTTCCGGGAAGAGGAACTGGATCTTAAGGGAGTCCCTTTATCCTAATATGAAAGATGGAACATTTTTGCATTCACTCTGCGTGGCCACTACTATATGTTTCTGGTGAGGCAGGCGCTATGGGGTTACTTACACTGGCCAAGGGCTGCTCGGCTGGTGCTTCAGAGCAGGGCAGATTAACTTCCTTGGTTCAGACTGTGGAGACCACACCATTTTCTGTCAGCACCCTTTTATAGGGTCTTACCTTGTCCAGGTGACCTTCAGATTACCCCCACAGACCTTCCATGTGTTCCTGGTTGGAGCACACGCTGCACCGCCCCTAACGGAAGTGCCCCTCTAAACCAGAAGTGCACTCCATCAGAAGGCGTCCCCCGGCCGGAAATGCGTTCCATGCTGGAGCACACGCTTATCTGTGCGACCGGATATTAGTGGATGGCGGCAACGTGGAGCCGAGAGCCCTCTGGAGAGGGAAGCGGCATTGTCGGGAGCTTCGTCCTGCTCCACCAACATGCTGAGGGACCCCCGCCCAGTAAGGTATCAGCTTTGGAGCCTATTGACAGCAAGAAGGGAAGAGATCCAGTCCCCTCTGATCCTGCTGAGCTCCTGCGCTCCTCTTGCTGCGCCCTGTCCTGCTAGGGACAGGAAAAACACTGGGGGTGAGGCGGAAGGGGGTGGCTTTTAACCTTTTGTGTGTTTCCTGTCCTAGAGGATGAATAGGACTACCCTCCTGTTGTGCTGTCATGAGGGACGTCCTGGGGAAAATTACATTTCTTCAATTAAAAAGCTGTTTTAGCCTCAAATTTTTCATTCTCACAACCTGTAAATGAGAGAGAAAACTGTGAATTGTTAAGCAATTTTTCTTGAATGCTCCAATATCCTATATGTAGTCAGTATCTACAGTTTGGGCACACCGCACGACACAGAAGGGAAGGAGCGCTTTTTGACATTTGGGGCACAATTTTGGCTGTAGGAGTCGTCCAAAAAGGACGCTATTTTGGAAACTACTCTCCTCAAGGTATTTATCTAGGGATGTAATGCGCTTTCCACATTCAGAGAAGCTTTACGAAAATTTATAACATTGCGACATGAAAATGAAAAATTCATTTTCTTCCACGAAAATATTTTTTAGCCCCAAATTTTTCCCTTTTGCAATGGTAACAGGATAAATTGAATGGCACAAATTGTTTGCAGTTTTTCCTGAGTACACTGAAAGCCCATATTTGGTTAGAATCTACTGTTTAGGCACATATCAGGGCTTGGAAAGAAAGTCACGCTGTATGACTTTTGAACCACAATTTTGATGGGAAAAGATTTTGGACACATTGTTGCATTTGCAGAGCCCCCAAGGTGCCAAAACAGCATAAACACACTACAAATGACACCATTTTGAAAACTATGCCTGTGAAGGAAACCCCTGTTCCTCCCACGTCACCAATGTGACGTAACTACACAGACACAGCTCTCCGGCGCCCCCTTTGTCTCTCAGGTCAGTAAGGGGAACTGCACCTAGAGCAAATGGCCGCCGGGGAGGATGTCATGTTACCCTAATGTGGAGGAAACCCCGCTTCCTCCCATGTCAACGATGTGACATTACTGCACAGGCACAGGTCTCCGGCGCCCCTTTTGTCTCTCAGGTCAGTAAGGGAACTGCACCTAGAGCAAATGGCCGCCGGTGAGGATGTCCTGTTACCCACTGGGTATTCTAAGATTCGTGATCAGAGTAAAAGCATCAGCCCAAAATTAATTTTATGGTTTAATTGCCTTAAGGGCGCACTAGATAATTACAGAAATATACAGTAAGCTATACAATGGAATTACAGTGGATTTGCAGTCAGAGTAAAATACAACAATAATGTACAAGGCTTAGAGGTATTAGCTAAAGGTCAATGTTACCAGGCTGTAGGTTGCATGTGGACGCCGGGAGCTCTGCGAACCACAGGTACGAATCCTAGTTGCCGGACAGTACCCAAAACGTGTGCCGCTGCTCCCTTGGCAGATCTGTCCCTTTTTCGTTCTTAAATCTTCATCGTCTTGTTCTTCTGTGTGAATGGCTAGGGTCTGCCATCCGATCACAGTTCTTATACCTGCTAGGTCCTTCCCCTCGGTGCCAGAGGGTGGGCTAATAATCTACACCCTTAGCTCCCTGCAGAATTTATTCCCAATATCTAAGAAAGGGGTTAACTTTCTCCAGGATAATCGGATCAGGACACGAGAGGTACCAGTGGATGCAGTTCGTTTTGCCTGTCGCGTGGAGATCAAACCTGGCCCGTTTTGCCCTCCTCGGTGACCCAATCTCTATATCTCAGGTCCCCGAGTCATCACCGACTCGGGAGTCACACTGTCAGATGCCCGAGGTCCGCGGGATCACGCAGATATTTTTTATGAGACTGTACCTCGAAAGGCGTGCTCATAATTCATAATCCTAGAACGGAGTCATAGTGGCTGGGAGAGACAATGGAGGTGTTTTCAGTGTCTAGCTGACAGGTATAATCTAATTGAAGCCCCCAGGCATCCCCAGAACCCATGCTGGTGTGGCTCCAGACTAAAGCTTTTAAGTCCTGTTTTTGGCCTGATTTATTTAGCATACTAAAAGGACCTGGTTATTCACAGTGGACACTAAACCCTTTATATTGAATATGCCCACAGGCCATGGGGGCCAGGTGCCTGTGGCCCTGTGAATTCAGACAAAATGGAGGCTGGTACAGGCCAATCTCAGACATGAAGTGAGCATTATGTCCCATATCCAAGATGGTGGCTGTTCCTTCATCACAACGCCTTTAAAGGAAATCATCTTGGGATGTAGTAACATTTTTAGTCTCCTAGATTCTTCATGAAAATGTTTAATTTTGGACACATTTGAAAATGTTTTCAATGAAAATGTTTGTTTAGCCCCAAATTTTTCCTTTTGGGGCAAAAATTTTTGGATTTCAAAATTTGTAAAGCCATTTCTCCTTAGTACGCTGAAAACTAATTTGTGATCGCAAAACTGTTTTGGCACAGAAGAGAATCAGCGCTATTGGTATTTGGAGCTCTATTTTGTTTTGAATAGATTGTGGACACCTTGTTGCATTAGCAGAGTATCCAAGGAGGGTTTCTGCCGATTTGGCTAACAGGTAAGCTTATTTTGGAAACTACACCCAACCACTAATTTCTCTAAGGGTGTAGTGAACTTTTTGAACTTAAAGGTGCCTCTCAAAAGTTTATATCATTGGGACACTGTTATGATGGTGTAGCAACTCAGGAAAATGGGTAACACACTAAAAAATACAACTGACTCTGACGGTTCCTGTACAGACTAGAGATCCTGACCCCGCAGTCCCTAGTGGTTCCTGTGTGAGCTGAGATAATTGTCATAATCTAGTCTGTGGTTAGGGCTATCTATGCTACCTGAAAGGCTGTCGAACATTTTGTGTTCTTTCTAAAGAAACGGAGGGCAGAGCAGAGTGCAAATTATACCTACAGAAAGGAAAGTGCACTGAAATAGAAAGAGATCCCAGAGTGAGTAAAACAAACCACAAAATACAAACTAAAAGATTAAGTACGTACTGAAAGCAAATATGCTGCCTACTTCCTAAAAAGAAACAGACGATAGGTGCAGGATAAAGAACATAAGAGAGATGAACCATATCTGGTCTTTCACTGACTGGCTTAAAGTACAGCAGTATAGCTGGACATCCAAATTAGACCCTCACCAGCAGGAAATACCATCAGGGAAAAGTATATAAAGCTGCACCCGAAAGGTGATAGAACAGACAAATAAGTACATGAAAACACCTGTTACCCTAACAAGACTAAAGCAAGGATAACAGAAATTAAACACGCAGAGAAAAGGTGTATCTCCTGTGACTCGATGTTCAGAGAACACAACCACAAAGCACAGACTCATGGGTTCGAACCCAGACGCATGACAGACCCAAACATGAAAAATTACATTTTTCCACTAAAATTATTCTTTTTTGTACAATGGCTAATAGAAAATATTATGTTTTACATATTGCATGGTCTAATGGTAGGGCTAGGAAAGGAAGAAATGCTATTTTGCTTTTGGAGTGCAAATTTGTCTCGAATAGTTTGCAAGTGGCAATTGCAAAGCCTCCGAGGTACCAGAACAGCAGAAAAAAAAACTCCAAAGTGACTCCATTTCAGAAACTACACTTTTTTTTAAGAAATTCATCTAGGGTTATGGTGAGCATTTCAAAGCCGCAAATGCCTCACATACTTTTATAATTTTTTTATGTTCACAAGGTTTAATTGGTGGAAATGGAACCCAAAATGTATAAAGTGATTACTCCAGAATGTGGCAATACTCTGTGTTTATAAACTACTGTTTGTGCACACGGGAGGGGCGGTTCGAAAGGGAACAGTCGCTGTTATTGCACAAAGTTGGCATAATAGTTTGTGGGTGCCACTTTCAGGGCCCTTCAGGTACTAGAGAATCAGGAAACCCACAGAGTGACCTCATTTTGGAATCTACACCCTTCAGGGAATTCATGTAGGGGAATGGTGAGGCGCTTCATACCACAGATGTTTCACCGATTTCTTTACCATTGGGCTGTGTGAAAATGAAAAATTACATTTGTTACAACAATAAGTAGATTTAGACCAAATGAATGTTTCATCTTTATAGTAGCTACTGAGAAAAAAGTACCCCATCATTTTATTATGTTTCTCCGATGTACTTCAAGACCCTGTGTGTGGTTATACACTTCTGTTTTGGGCACACTGCAAGGCTCATGAGAAAAGGCACACCATTAGAAATTCACAAACTGTGAGCCCATTTTTCAAATTACTTTCAGGGTAAGCATCTATAAACGTAATGACTATCCGTATGATATGCGTATGCAATCCGCATCTAATGGATGCACCATTTTTGGGGCGGCTGAGGGCTGGTGTTATTAGTCTGGCCTCTATCCATGGAGCTTCCCAGCCAATGAATAACTGCTCACAGGCCTTACTGGTTATTAAAAAAGTAGGACCCCTCCCAAAAAAATTACTTGGGGTCCCCCCTATTTTTAATAACCAGCAAAAACTAAGCAGTCAGCTGTGCGCTGATATTAATAGGTTGGGAAGGGGCCATTGATGTTGGCCCATTCCCAGACTAATAACACCAGCCCTCAGCTGCCCTAGAAATGGCGCATCCATTAGATGTGCCAGTTCTGGTGCTTTGCCTCTGCTCTTCCCGATTGCCCTGGTAATCGGGGTAACAGTTTCGGGCTTAATGTCATCTTTGTAATATCCGCTGACATCAAGCCCAGGGGTTAGTAATGGAGAGGAGTTTGTCAGACAATCAACCATTACTAACCTCGTAAGTTAAAAGAAAAAAAAATGTGAGCGAACCCTTAGGTTGCATTCGGACAAATCGGTCCGAGATTGAACTGCAATTCTCAAACTAACCACGGATCTCTTGACCTGAGCGTGAAAACTGCATAGAAATAAAGCTGTCATTCTCTGGTCGGGAGAGCTGTGGCCAGTCCATGCATTGGACTCGGACTGATTTATATGATTGTCTGAATACACCCTTGCTAGGTATCTGTGACAAAATCCACAACTGAATTTGGCAGCTGAATTTTCTGTCCCATGTGAACTTACCGCTTGATCTAGAAAATAGAACAATACTGTAGCATTTGAACACATATGTTCTTTTTGTATGTTTTGTATGTATTTTACATGATGTGAGCTAAAGAACGCTATGTATATTCTCTTATGCACATAGGAATTGTCATGATCTGCTGAGTTTCTGGGATTAGGTGGTTTTAGGGTTAACCGGGATGGCCTCACTCTGGGATTCTGAGAGGCTTTTTATAGCCTCATTGTGGGGCCATCCTCTGTAGCTTATACTCTGACCCTTGGCCGAGTGTGTTTGACTCTGTTGTGCTTGTGGCAGTGCTTTGTGCCTGTGCTACGTTTTGTCTGTCTGGTTCTGATTTGGCTGTGTCCCTGTTTCGAGTTTTGCCTGTCCTTTTTGTACTCTGCTGCCCTCTACGTGTATGACCCTTGGCTATGTTCTGACTCCGCTCTGCCTGCTCCTCTTGTACATCGCAGCTCTCTCTGTGTCTGACCCCTTGGCTATTCTCTGATTACGCTCTGCCTGCTCCTCTTGTACTTCGTCGCCCTCTATGTGTATGACCTCTTGGCTACGTCCTGATTATCCGTTCTGTATATGCCCCTTGGAAACTGTGTCCTGTAGTTACCCTTCTTGGAGTTTTCCTTCACCTCATAGCTCTCCGGAGCTTAGGCAACGCCCACCAGCAGTCACGTGCTTCAGGTCCTCTGGCCTGAAGCATTCTCTATCTGCTACTGCTTCCTCTGAAAGACCTGTGGCCGGCTCCGCCCCTTGGCAGTCACATGCTTCATGTCCTGGTTGTCTGAAGCACACGTCTTCCCTGCTGCTGCTCCGCTCCACAGGTATCTTTGGGCACAGTTTGTTTACTCAGGACACACGCACTGGCTCAGTGAGCAAGTATAGTGCGGTGTTCCTGACAGGAATATTCATGTGGATGCAAAATCCCTTTTAAAGATTGATCACACTCCTAGCTGACAGTACATGGAACATAGATCTATGACATGGTAATTGTCATGAGTAAAAGTAAAAAAAAAAAAAAACAGCTCATGAAAGACATCAACTGAACATATCGCCCTCAGCCTTTGTCAAACGTTTAGTATGCGATCTTTCAGGCCGTATGGAAAAGGATCTTGTGTTACTTATTTTACTTTTCTCTGAGTCATTCTTCTGGGAAGCAAAATGAAAGCGTTCACCTATAGATGAAAACTGACATAAAAGGTGATAAGAGCTGTCTTTCCATTATCGGTTTAACATTCTTGACTGTACCTCCATGTGTTCAGGGTGAGGGTGAGACGCCCATAGGTCAGTGTCCCATGGAAATACCCTGTTATATAGTTACATAGCTCTTACATCTAATAGCCTGTCTGTCACACTAACAGAAACAGCTTAACATTGTGAAGGTGAGAAACAATAGTGAAGAAAACGTCCATAATAGTGCTGAGAAAGCAGAAACAATATCCACACCTAAGACATAAGCATATGCTCTTCTTGGGGGAACACGTGTTGATTTTTTTTTTGCATGTTTTAAATGTACTATCTATTCAGTAGGATAACTAGAGTCCGGAGGGCCCTAGTGCAAAATATGTACCTAGCCCCCTCCTATAAGTTGGTTTGATGAATGGGCCCTTCCAGCGTTCTAGATTCTATAAGGCAAGGAATATTATTAGTAGGGTAATAAAATCTAACTTTTAATGTGTAATCAAATAAAAACAGGGGAACACATATGTAAACAATACCACAAAGAAATTGCTCAAAAATACCAGTTCAGATAAAATGGTTTGGCCTCACCCTTTTGATGTCCTTGAGTAGGCTATGCTTCTAATAGGGAAACCAGAGGAAGCGATATGTTGCAATGGCTGCCCTGTCATGCCCCGTGCAGGTCTCCAGTCCTGAAAAGGACAGTGCCCAAGTGTGGTTCCCTCCTGACGCGTTTCATCCACCAGTCGTAGTGGACTCATTAGGCGAATGGGAGCATATAGAGATATTAGGGTTCTAAGTTTCAGAACCATAGTGAAATCTTTGGGGGCACAAATTTTGTTTTATATATATGTGGAAAAGTATCCCTATGATGAGGGACCCTAAATTTTATACATAAATTAAATTTATGAGATCAAATAGCAGAAAATTGGCATGTGCATATGTATTCGCCCCTTTTGCGATGAAGCCCCTAAAAATTATTTCTGGTGCAAGCAATTTCTTTCATAAGTCACATGCTTAGTGAAAGGAAGTCCACCTTTATGCACATCGCAAGAAGAAGGAAATCGCATTGTGGTTTGAATCATGCTTATCTTGTATGTGCTCTATCAGAGACCGGGAGCCTTTTTGGTGATTGATCTGTGATGCTCTCTGAAGCAGACAAATAATGGCTTGATGGTCTTTCCTATGTAAAACAATCCACAGGGACAAAAATTAATGTAAACTACGTAACATGTTCTCCAGCTAATGAAATCCCTGACAACATGTGAAGTGCCCCCTATCTGGAGCCGTTTGGAAGATAAATGTAAAGAACAATCCCCACATTTGAATCTATCTTTTGGACCCAAATTTTCCAACTATTTTTATGAAGGTACCTGTAACCGATTGTGCACCAAAATATCCTTTTGATTGAAGTTTTAAGAGATGTTAAGTGCCGATTTCCTTCTTTTGGTTTTATGCCACTGTTTTTTTTTTTCAAAACGCACCCGAAGTCTCTGAATAGTCTGGCCTGTCTCAGCTTCCATTTCAGAGGAGTGAATAGCAGTTGGTCCTGGCAGACACTTCCCCTGCATGCCACCTGTTTAGTGTCACATGGCCTGTCAATACACACACCTTTTCTGAAAGGTAATAGACACTGCAACACCATTAAGCAAGAGGCATCACTAACCAAATAAGGCCAAGGAGATCTCCAGACAAGTCAGGGGCAAAGATGTTGAGAAGTTCAAGTCAGGGTTGTGTTATTAAAAAAAAAAAAAATACCAATCTCTGATGATACTCCGGAGCGCCATCAAATTCATTATCATCAAATGGAAAGAACATGATACCACAACAAACCTGCCAAGAGAAGGCAGCTCACCAAAACTCTCAGCCCGAGCAAGGAGGACATTAATCAGAGAGGCAGCACAGACATCAAAAGTAACCCTGAAGGAGCTCCAGAGTTCCCAAGCAGAGACTGTCCATGTCCATACGACCACAATAAGCCGTACACTCCATAGAAGTGGCCTTTATGGAAGAGTGGGCAGAAAAAAGCCTTCACTTACACCCAAAAATTGTAAGACCCGGCTCGTTTTGAGTTTGCCAAAAGACCGATGTAAAATGAATGATTTTTGCATCAGCTTTTGTGAACCGTCACTAAGAAAAACTAGGATAAAGTTGCTTTTTTACACAAAGTGATTGGCATAAAATGCATTTTAATGTCAATCCATCACCTGAAAATCACCTTTTATAAAGAAGAAACTACAATTATCCTTGTTCTTCAGTTTTGGGAAAGGTGCTGAATGTTGACCAGTGAATACTTACCGTATATATTTCATATACTTACAATGTGATTGTTATGGCAGACCTGTGGATTTTGTTTGGTGAAAGCTACAACACATCCTTTTCTAGTTGGAGGGCTACATTGTTATATTGTATGACTTCCAAGTGCCACATTTAAAGGGAATCTGTCACCCCAATTTTGCCATATCAAGTAAAGATATGGCTGAATAGTGCGTCCCATAACAAAGCTATCGGTAGGTACCATATATCCTGATACCCCCGTTTTCATATCAAAATACCTTAGTAAAGTTCGTTTTTTGCGCTGTCAATCAGGGCGGTGAGGTCAGGAGGGCGGCGTTTTCCATGTCGTCCCCCCTCCCCTCCTCGGCATCACTTGCCTATCGCCGTCTGTGAATCCCACAGACGGCGTTCGGCTACTCTTTCCTTGCCCCGGAAATGACTGCTTGCCTTGGACG
>VIAB01006421.1:6499-21806 GCA_009801035.1 Oophaga pumilio
TAATAGATAGATGATAGATAATAGATATTAAATAGATGATAGATAATAGATAAATTAATAGATAGATAATAGATAGATAGTTAATAGATACTGTAGATATTAGATGATAGATAATAGATAGATAGATAATAGATTGATAAATAATAGATATTAAATAGATGATTGATTGATTGATAGATAGATAGATAATAGATATATAGTAGATGATTGAGAGATAATAGAGAGATAGATAGGATGTGGATAGATGGATCGATAGATAGATAAATAGGACATTAACAGGTATATAGATAGATAGGAGAAGAATAGATGGATAGATAGGAGATAAATAGGTCATAGATGGATAGATATGAGCAAGATGTCAGACGGATGGATAGACATAACATGCATAGATAAATAGGACATGGAACGATAGGTAGGTACATAGATAGATACGAGATAGACAGATATGAGATAGATAATACTTGGATAGATATCACACAGATATGCCATTCTTGGATATGAGAGAAAGAGATAGAAATTAGCGAGATCTGGAATAAATGGATAGAGAGATACGATAGGAAGATAAATATGATCAGGCTCAAGAGATCTGTGATTGATGGATAGGAATTATAGAGATCTGTGATATGAGAGAACGATGGATAGAAAAGTGATAACGGAGATAGAAATGTAATAGACATTCTACAGATGGAAGGAAACTGGACACACATCCATCTGCATAACTGGGGAGATTGGTGTAACAGTATGCAGGGTTTCTCTCTGTGGGGTCTCACATCTCTCTGTGATCAGTGTAATGAGTTTCCCAGATTATCTCGGAGCCTCCACTACATATCGGCACTTTGTTTCTGTGAATAGATAGTTGCCCCCCCGCTCGGAGGTTAACCTCTTCTATCATCTCCTAGGAGATTTGACTAATATGCAGAATAAACTTATTCTCTCCTTCCTCGGATAGTTTACCCTTGAGGGGGTGTAATGTTTGGGTATGGTGGAATTTGTGAATGAGAGCTGGTAAGTATTCACGCCTATAGATTTGCGCTGGATGGTGAGCAGTGGGCTGTGTGCGGCCCACAATGAATGGCCGCTGATTGTGTTCTCCCGATGTCTCCTTCTGTAGCGGGGCTATTACCTGATTGTCCATCCTTCTTCTCAGATACAATGTATCTAATGGAAACTTCTCAACAAAGTCCTTTTTTATTTCTCAGTTGCCCTGAAATATAAAAATAATTAACTTTGCAACTAGCGTTTATTAAATATTTCCTGCCGTTTTGTGTCCACAGCTCCTATGCAGAACTACACGACTTCATGATAACAAACAAGTCTTATCCAAGTTTAAGACTTTTTTTTATTTTTTTCAATCCGTCCAATATTTCTGTCTAACGGTGCTCAGACATCTTCAGGCCCATAATACTCATCCACGCTCATTAGGGGGTAGTATGGCCGGCTATACATATTAGATGGCTGCTGGCTGAACATTTGGCCAATATGCGACTCCCTCATACACAGGAAAAAGCCTCCGGCAGGCATTTAATCCGGCAGCTTATCTCCGGGAGAACACAGTGATTGGCAGTCCAAAATTGGACATGCCGGATCGACATCAGTTGCCAGCACCTCCATAAGCATTACAGTGTTGGCTGAACCCATCAATATCTGTGAGTGCAGCCGACATTAGGCAAATGTGTATGGGGGCCAAGGATGCTCAAGTTCCCGCTGCCAGTTTAATTCTTGAGAGAGCTGAATGACTGGGTGCAGACATGCAAAATACCTCCTAACATGAAAAAGGAGATCTAATTTTGTTTCATATGAAAACTGAAAAAATANAAATGGCGCTATATAAATGTATAATAATAATAATAATATACGTGTGTACTACATTTAGTTATGTTTCCCCGTTGTTTTATTTTTTTAGATGGTGAATAATCCCTTAGCAAACCAGGCAGCAGCCGCAGCAGCCGCAGCGGCTGCCATGGGTTCCATAGCAAGTTCACAAGCCTTTGGGAATGCACTCTCCAGTCTGCAAGGGGTTACTGGTCAGCTAGTCACAAATGCACAAGGACAGGTATGTATGAGTTTTTTAGTCAATGTTTTTTCATTAATATAATTGTCATGTATAAGCAAAATAAACTAAAATTAAATATGAAGCATGTGACAATTCTTGAAAAAATGATGTAGGAGAGGAGATATAGGTGTACAATCCATTGATGCCATTCTCACTATTCAGTGGTTCAGTCATGGATGACATTGTCATAGATCATGAAGTCAAACTGATTCCTGTAGAAACTGTCACTACTTTATGATTTTTCACCACTGAAATAACTTCCACAGATGTAAAGTCTGAAAATATGTTTGCTTTAGTAGTGTGTTTTTCTATTGTTCTGTAAATTGATAAGAAGTAGAGAAAGTTTCTGGCAATATTCCAGTTTATTTTTTGTGACCAGTAGGTGCCAGTGAGATACTTTTCCCCAGCATGTAATTGTTTTTCATGGACATGGAAGCATTTTTAGTCACAGTAGTAGAATCCCATTAATGTCAATGGGATATATTAGAATACTGTATGTGCAGAAAACGTCTTTTTCTTGTGGGCGAGCCCGTCAAGTTTTCAAGACGTCAACATTTTTTCATGAAGCGTCTTTTTTTAGCATTTTTTTCTGTTTAATTCTGTTTTTTTATGTTATGAACAGCATTATACTTTTTGCACATTTTTTTATTTGCTTTTTCTTCTGGATGTTTTTTTTTTACTTCATTCATGATCAATGAAGAAACTACCAGCATTTTTTGCCAAGCACGCATGCTGCTAAAATCCTCAAAAAAACACCAGCGCATCTTCCAGGTGGCATTTGAGCCTTCCCATTGACTTGTACACAGCTTATCTAGAGAGGAAGCTGCCTGAAGAATGGTCAGCTTGCTTCTGTTAACCGCTTGATGTCTTAGGAAATCTGGTTATCAGATGCTCAAAACAATGAATGTATAATGAACAAGCCATTTTTATATGGAAATGCATATATTCATTTTTTGAGCAGTCTTTACAAGTAGGTTTTGGAGCAGACCTGCTTAAAAAATATGTTGTGTGTACATAACCTAAGACTTCTATGCTCATAAACAGAAGCATCATCTTAGCCCTTAAATGAAATTTTCATACAAGTGAAGTGTAGGGTGTATAGAGTAGACTTAGGCCTCTTTCACACATCCGGCGGGCGCCTAGCGGCGCCCCCGGCATTTTTCCGCAGCGCCGCATCGGGAAATCTGATGCGCCGCATGCGGCTTTTTTCGCATTGACATGCATTAGCACCGGATGGCGCCGCATGTCAATGCGTTGCATGCGGTTTTGTCCGGATGCGGCGCAAATGTACATTGCGGCGTCCAAACAAAACGCTGCATGTAACGTTTTTTTGTTTTGCCGGATGGTTTCTTATCTCTCCAAGCATCAGAAACCATCCGGCAAAAAAACGCATTTTGCCCGCCGGAAGTGTGAAAGCTTTTCACACGCGGCGCTGCGGCAAAATGCCGGAGGCGCTGCCAGGCGCCCGCCGGAAATGTGAAACTAGCCTTAGAGACTAGTTATGCTCCCTACCAGGCAGATGCAGGATGCTTTACACAGCCAGAATCTTCCTGTAAGAGTAGAAAGTTGGAGCTAGCTTTGAATGTTGCTCTTTAACTTTTTAAATGCTGCTGTCAGTTATTAAAATTTAAATGGCTTGTTTGCCAATGCGCGCTCACCAGCGCTACCCCACCTGCACAATGCAATCGAGGGGAGAAGTTGGGTTACCATGGCAGTTTATATCCTGCTGAAGGCCTCCATCATTCCCACCTTAGTCTTACTTTGAGCTGATCTTCATAGGAGAACATAAGTAACACTGTATATTGAAATTCTGTAGCTTTGCAGTATATAGTCAGAGCAATCAAATGATTGCAAGGTCAAGACCTCTAAAGGGAATAAAAAAATTTAGTAAAAAAAGAAGTTGCAAAAATATAATAGAACAAAAGTTTAAATCTCACCCCTTTTCCTTGTTCAAGAATAAGAAATTGAACAATTAAGAAAATAAACATGTCAAGTATCAGCGTGTCTATACAAGACTGAACTATAAAGAAGGGCAAACCCTAACATTAAAGTTCATACATCTGCTGTTCGGGCATGGACCTCGAACACTGACCTCCAGGAAGTGCGTGGTACTGTTTGGGTCCATCACCACGAACATCGAGTATTTTCCATGCTGTCACCAATGGCTCTGATCTGCGGTAAAAAGTTTACCTCCAGTCACAGAGGCAAACACTGATGAGAGAGTACTACTCCCAACAGCCTATACCTGCTGCTGCTAATAACAGCGAGAGCAGGGGAGTATTCATATTCATCAGTCGGCACCTGCGCTCTAAAAACCTGGTGGTGGCATTGAAGCTTTGCAAAATCACACAAGTACCATGCTTTGCCCACATGTTCAGTTTGGTAGTACAGCAGTTTATGAAAACATATCCAGATTTTCCAGAGCTTCTGGTCAAGGTATGCCACATCAGCGCCCATTTCCACAAGTTTGCTAAAGCTGCTTCCACTTTGGCAGTGCTGCAGTATTGCATCCAAGTGCCAGCTCACCGACTGATGTGCGAGGTCACCACGCGCTGAAACTCCACACTGCACATGCTGACAAGGCTTTGTCAGCAGCAGAGGCCAGCTGTGGAATACCAGCTCCAACACACCCATCAGTATTCTGGTCAGCCTCTGCATATATTAACAGAAGAGTGGGCATGGATGTCTGACATTTGTGTCATTCTCTATGGCTTTGAAGACTCCTCAAAGATGGTGAGCGGTGATGATGCCATAATCAGCTCAATGATCCTGCTTCTGTGCCTACTTAAACAGTCGCTGCTGGCAAATAAACCTGAAGCTTTGCATGTGGACAAGGTGGAGATGGAAGAACAGAGGACATGAGACTAGGAGATACTACCCAGCCCAGCCTTTTCTTTCCTGCTCAACGCAAATTAGGTAACAATGAGGAGGTAGAGGCTGAGAAGGAGTAGTAGGAACAGGAGCTGGTTACAGGGGTACACTGTCAAAGGACTGGGCCAATTTAATGACACCCTCCCAGCGTCCATGGCCTGATGACTGGGTATTTTTGACAAGGAGGGAAAAGACAAAACCAGCATACGCTCTAATTCCTCTGCGACCTTCAACTATTGGGTCTCAAAGCTTGACACCTGGTATGAGCTGTCCCTCTATGCCTTGGAGGTGTTGTGCTGCGCTTCCACTAGAGTCTTGTCTGAGCTGGCTTTTAGTGCCTGCCGCTGGGGGAGTAATAACAGACATGCGCTTTTGCATGTCAACAGAAAATACTGACAGGCTCATTCTGATAACATTTTTAAAAAAAAATACCCCTTACTTTTCCACACCACTAGATGACTGCAGCACATACAGCTCTGGCAAAAATTAAGAGACCACCACATCAAAACCATCACATGGGCAGCCCATTCTCCAGACCTGAACCCCATTAAAAACCTCTGGAATGTGATCAAGAGGATGATGGATAGTCACAAGCCATCAAACAAAGAAGAACTGATTAAATTTTTGCACCAGAAGCAGTGTGAAAGACTGGTGACAAGCATGCCAAGATGCATGAAAGCTGTTTTTAAAAATCAAGGTTATTCCACAAAATATTGATTTTAGAACTCTTCCTGAGTTAAAATTGAGTTAAAACATTAGTATTGTTGTTTCTAAATGATTATGAACTTGTTTTCTTTGCATTATTTGAGGACTGAAAGCACTGTTTTTTTTTTTAATTTTGACCACTTTTCTTTGTCAGAAAAAAATACAAAATGTATTGCTTGGAAATTCGGAGACATGTTGTCAGAAGTATATAGACTAAAATAACAATTTACATTTTACTTAAAAATATACCTATAAAGAGAAAAATCAGACAAACTGAACATTTAAAAGTGGTCTCTTAATTTTTGCCAAAGCTGTATAGTGTTTTTAATCTTCAATGCTTAAATGAAGCCCTCCATTTGATGTTTTCAAGGGTGTATGGATTTTTCTCTGGCTTTGCACTGCGTGCAGAGCCTTTTAGAGTGTAGAGGTACCATAACTACACTTTGTTTCTTTTTTTTATGGGGCACTCCAGGTGGTGCCTTCAAGGGTGTATGGCTGACCATCCTTAGAATTTTTTTGTGGCTTTGACCTGTG
The DNA here is from genome assembly GCA_009801035.1 of Oophaga pumilio. Classification (NCBI taxonomy): domain Eukaryota; kingdom Metazoa; phylum Chordata; class Amphibia; order Anura; family Dendrobatidae; genus Oophaga; species Oophaga pumilio. Next base: position 12,663 of record VIAB01006421.1, read on the forward strand.
TACAGAGCCTTTATGAGTGTGCCACAACTACACTTAGTTCACAATATTTGAATGAGGCACTACAGTTGGTGCCTTCAAGGGTGTATGTATAAACCAACTTGTAATTTTTGGCAGGCTTTACACTTAGTGCATAGCCTTTATGAGTCTATGAGTATCGCTACATGATAATTTGAACATAATGTGCATGGGGCCCTCCTTTATGTCTAATACAGGTGTATCTTCCATCAAGTTTTTGGCAGTTCTTGCTTCCTTCAGAAATTACACTGAAATTTCCATTTTTAATAAAAATTTAAATTGTGCTTTAATTAAATTATTATATTTTTTCAATCCTTTTTAAAATTTGCCTTATGTACAAGTCATTATACAGGAAAAAATATTTTCTTACTGCTAATGTCTGTGCAGAAAAGAAAGTGAGAGTCTTTAATTAGGCTTAATGTCCAGTGTGAAAATTGCAAGGTTTTAGATTTTTTAATGTAATAAGAAAAAGAATTATCAAAATTTAAAAAAAATTATCATAAAAATCTGATTTAAACAATTGTTCATTTGACATATTTCCTTTAAGTTTATTATGTTGACTTTTTACTCTGTTTAGTTATTAAAGGGGTTTCCAGGCTTGAGGCTAAAGTATGTTGGAACTCTGTGGTTGCAGACTTTTGAATCCTTACAGCGTGTATACCATGTTTTGAGGATTCTTTGAGTGGGCATTCATGTGACCACAAGAATGCAATCTTCATATATTTGGTTACGTGCCAACTAGACGTGCGTGGCGAGTCTAGTCAGAATGTGTCCATAAGTATGTAAATCAAATTCTTGTGGTCACATAACCACCCGCTTTGCTGGCACCAGAGAGTCCTTATAGCTTGCACTGTACATGTTGTGAGGATTCAAAACTCTGCAGTCACGTCGAGTGACTGACCGCTGGCTCCAAAAGCCAGGTCTGAAGGATCCAGTCTGATTTCACATAGAATGGCTGAAGACTTTAACCTCAAGCCTGGAAACCAGTTTAAACATATTTTGGTAACCTGTTGCACATCTTAGATAAATAATGTAAATTGCAAATAAGCAACAGTTAATAATCACTTATTAGACATGGTAAAAAAGCATTCATTGCATTTTTTCTGTTTATTCACTAGTTTATTATTTCTGCAAGGGTTTGGTAAATTGAACATCTTTTCCTCAGTACCATTTTTTTTCTTACATAGTAAACAAAGATACATCTGAAGCCTTTTTAACTCCCATTCAAGATCCAGAAAATTTGCTGACCTTGTCATATTTATAGGGTTTGAGCAGAATTGTTCCATCACCATCCTGGGTGTTGAACGATGGAGGTTGTCAAAATGAGACCATATCTAATGAATCATCTTATCGCTGGTGCACACCACACATATTAAAAGAGGATTGTATGAACAATGTGCCCTCTACAATAACCTTTCAATGTCTACTTTAACCCGTCTTTCAATCCCTTTCATCAGATGATCATCTCGAACAGCAGATCTTAAACAGAGTTTCTTCAAAGACTTCTATGCTTATTGGTCAGTTTGAGCATCAAGGGAAAAACACAGTGTTAAAATTGTAACTCATTGTAATCTGAGCTGCTCACATGAGAGTCTTAGGACATTACTAGCTATTTTACTCAATAGCATATGAAAAGCAATACAACAAAAAACAGGTTGCATAATTTTTGTGTAAATAATAAACAATCACTTGTAACTAACACCTTTTTTAATAGGTAATAAAATGTTTTAGGTGGGAAGTGAAAGGAAGGCATTTCAACATTTTGAAAGGAGACATTTTTCTAAACTTAAAGGGTAATCATGCTTTCAAATAACTTTTCAGATTAAGCGGGCCCTGTGTGTACATGAGAAATAACACTATTTCTGACCATTATATGACTGGTATCCTGTATTTTCACCAGCTCTTTCATTGCAAGCTCCATCTTTTAATTTGCAATTGACTCTGAGCTGATGGAAGGAAACTAGCTGCTATGATGTCTTCCATAATAGAAATTAATTCCTGCTCTTTATTCCTTTTTAACACATAGAAAATCAGTAGTAGCATTACAGATGTCACACTGCAGATATTAGTAGATATTACAGTGCACTATTGAGCTATGTGGCTATGAATCCAGCTATGAGGAGGTAGAAGACTTGTTAGAAAGCTCTGCATGATCTATCTGTGTGTCTCACTTCCTAGGTCTACATTATGCTCCTCACTAGTGATGAGCGAGTATACTCGTTGCTCTGATTTTCCCGAGCATGCTCGGGTGTCCTCCGAGTATTTGGGCGTGCTCGGAGATTTAGTTTTTATCTCTGTAACTGCATGATTTGTGGCTGCAAGACAGCCTGCATACATGTGGGGATTGCCTGTTTGTTAGGTAATCCCTGTATGTATTCATGCTGTCTAACAGCCACAAATCATGCAACTATGGTGACAAAAACTAAATCTCCGAGCATGCCCAAATACTTGGAGGACATCTGAGAATTGGTGGAGCCCCTGAGGGTCCAGTCGCCACAGAGCCTTAGCCAAAGGTGTGGCACTCTGCTCTCAGGTAAGGAGGGGACATTACCCAGAACCCACACACCTGCACGCAACACCAGACCTCTCAAGGTCAGGGAGGGACTGGATAGAGGGTGTGGGTGGAGTCAGTAGAGAGGGGGCTAAGCTTGAGAAGTGACAGTTAGAAGGAGCAGTCAGTTGGTTGCTGGGGACTCGAGCGGTGAGGAGCTCATACCTGGACCTGAGGACAGAGGATGAGAGAAACAGCAAGATAGAAAGCGGAAAGCTTCAGTAAGACAGAAGAAGAAGGGGTCCTAGGGCCATGGATAGTGAGGAATCCATCCATGGAGCCCGTATCTACCGGCGTGGTTGGTGGAGGGACCGGGTCGCAGTAGGGGAACCGGCCCCCAAGACTAGTGAAGGACTACAAGATTCAGCTAGCAAAATGGAGGCTGAGGTATCTGTATGTGCCTCAGCCAAATCCACACACATTCCCCGAAAAGGTAGCTGGATAGGATCAAGGGGACCTGGAGTACGTCGCCCGACAGGACCCAAGGCTACTGGCTTGAGACACTGTGTGTGTGGCACGGGGCAGGAGAAGAGGTAGCCAGTGCAGGGAGATGGCCAGAGAAAGAACATCAGAAGGGGATTCTGACAAAGTGTTCCCCAAATTACTTGAGAGCTGGCTGGACCACCTACCCAGAGGACACAGCACACCGGCTGGGGATTGTTCAACAACAGTGAGTAAACTGAAAGAGACTGCCTCAGCTGTGTGCTCTGAATTATTTACTGCGTCATCAGCCCTACACCAAGACCATAACCATCATTTACTTCAATCTCTAATAGATCCCTGGGGCCCCGCTGTTCCCATGGGAAGCAGTAACAACTTTGCTGCGTCACCAACTGCCCCAGAGGATTTGAATCGCAGCGTTGGGCATTTTTTTTTGCTGAACACTATGGGTGGCATCATGAACAATTCCCCTTTAAACTACCCCCATCATCATCTTTATTCTGTTTTACATCTTTTTCAAACACCTTTTTAATTGGTCGCACAGGGCCACGGACCGGGTTTCTGCTGCCTTGATACGTCCTCTTTAAGGACTGTGCTGACCCAGTATCAAGTACCCCAAGTCCCTGTTGGGGTGCTCCCCATGCTCGGGAAAACCCGAGCAACGAGTATGCTCGCTCATTACTACTCCTCACTCCATAGAGTACAAAAGTATTAAGTATATAATTACACCACCTATTACTTGGCTTACTTCATGCCAGAAATTTGCAAATGTTGGTGCCACATTCTCTTTCCAAAAGCTACATGTACCTTATTTAGGTCATATATCTGTACTGTATTGGAATTTTGCAATTTCTACTGACAAGATGTGACCTAAGCTACCCAATGATCTAGTTATGGTCCTTATTACGTCTATTATTTACGTGCTTCTGAGTGATATAATGGTTCTAAGGATGCTGTCAATATCAGGCATATTATAGTATAGGACATATACCAGGTTGAAGTTGGGGTAGCCGACGGTGAGCGGAGGCGCCATATTGTGATCAAGCTAGGGTGCCACATGAGGGAAAGCAAGGATTTCTTTCTGATTTATATGCTTGGGCAATTAGCTTGTTTATCTATTAGAATTTATTGTTGTGGAATTACATGAAACATTAAAAAATATATTTTTTGTGTAATTATTTTGCAAGGAAATTTTGAAGAAAAAATATAAACTTAAAAATTGCTTTAAAAATTTAAGAAAAAGTGTCTGGAAAGTAAATGCAAAGCAGGAAAGGAGGACAGCAAGTCTCCTTTAGTGGACCATATAAAATTGTCAAGGCAATGATGATAATCCTCAATATACAGTAGAAAAGAAAAGATAAGACTGCACACAAGTAGATATTTCTCTTATATTTCCCTTCTACATTTTAATAAATAGTTTATTTTGTCCCTGGCACTGTCCTTGACAAGTTGAGTTATGAGATTTAGGGTATATTAAGAGTTTTTCCTTTGCAATACTTGAAAGGTCCTTTGAGTAGAGTCACTGTACTTCCTGCCTCATGCTGAGCTTTCTGTTAAAGTTGGTAGTGTGAAGTTAGATCAATGGGACGGAATAAAGTCCGGACTTAAATCAGCAATGTTAAACTTGAGGTGCACATTCCAACCTTTGTGGGCTTCTTTCATTTCCAGTGTCCATGATTCATGTCTTGGATAGGTTACTATTAAAGAGAATTCCCACTGTTAAGGATTCTTGAAAAGTAACAGTGAATACTGAAAAATGAACAGTTTGCCACTTCCTGCATACATTACCTATAAGGAAACCATACTATAAACTGCGAAACTTTCAGTATTTTAACATTTTTTTGCATTTTTATATATTATTTGGTGAATAATTTATATTATTACTGTTTAACCTGTTTAGTTTAAGCTCCAAATGTCAGGCCATATCATGCTTATTTGTAGCACTAGCTTATTTTTTAATTTGAGGGGTTATCCTTAGGATAGGTCAGCAGTACCAGACTGTTTGGGGTCTACTTCCCTGCTCCCCCATCGATCAGCTACCAGCAGCTCCAGTGGAGGCCAAATATAAACACTGAACCCAGCTATACTGTGCAGTACCATTCTGTAGAATAGGAGTTGTTCTGCAGTACTCTGCAGCAGTCACTACACATAGAATGAATGCACAGTGTATCTCTGTGAAATGCTTACATCCAGCTTCTGCCAGAACTGTTGGCAACTGATTATGGGGAGGTCAGGTTTCTGTCACCCACTGATCTTGTAATTGAACAATCCCTTGAAAAGTTAACCACTAAGATCATGTTGTAGTTTGTATTCTTGAAACTGGATTTACTTGTTTTAACATGCATTTAACATAAAATGGTATTATTAAGTTTGTAGTAAAACATTAAAAAGTCTATATACACAGTGTTTGTCTTTTGCTGGCATTTTCTCCATGTTTCTCTAAAGAAAAATTCTAAAAACCAGGAATATCACAAAATGTCAATAAATGTACATAATGCCAAAAAATAATAGAAGTTTGTAAAAAACAAACACTTGCCATGTGGTATGGTAGTGTATTTTTCAATGGCCAGGTGTGTTATAAGAGTGTACTACAATCATCAGAATGCATTGGCACTAGAGATGAGCAGATCGACTTGAGTCCTTCAAATCTCTTACCTTCTGGCATCTTTGGTATGACGTTTGATTAGGCAGGGCTGACACATTTGTGTGTTATGTTGCACAGAAGATATTACAACAGCCCTGGCAAATCAAATGCCATCTCAGGGACATCAGAAGGTAAGAGTTTTGTGAGTCTGTCACCTAGCGTCCAGGTACCACTGACCAGTCCTCTTAAAAAGAGTGCCACACAGTGCACATGAAAATATTAGTGCTAGATTCTATAGAGAATGTCCTAAAAATAAAGATGCCATACGCTGAGCCCCATTTTGTGCACCAGGGTTTTACCAGATGGTAATAGTGCACCACTCAGTAAAATTGCTCTCTTTACTCCCCACAAATAGCGGTCACCATTTGTACCTCAGACAAAAATAGTGTTCATGTATATGAGAAGAAAAAATAGTGCTACTTACTGGTCCTGTAAAATCCAATGTCTTTATTCAGAAAAAAAATATTTAAAACTGTCCGCAGAGAGGGAAGGAGCACATGGGCAGGATGACGATCGTTTTGCACTCTCCTGCGTTTCTACTGGTCCTGGTCATTGGATTTTACAGGACTGGTGATTGCCATTATTTCTTTGTGTCACCTAGAAAATGGTAATAACCCTTTCTTCACCAAAAATTTTAACTAATACTAAAGTTGCCATGACAGGCCTGTGTCACAAGAGAAAGAGGAACTTACAAGGCAGATAGTCATACGTGTCCTGATCTTCCATAGGTCTCTTTCATAGGTATCAGTACTGACACAATGCAGACACAGTTGAAAGTGGCGCTCCAGGGATGCAGGGCATCTTTCAAAAAGTTAAAGAGGTTGTCCACTTCTTTTTCACTGATGACATATCCTAGGTCATTAATGTCTGATCAGATGGTGTCCGAAACCCAGCACCCCGCCGATTAGCTGTTATTGGCATTGGCGGTGGGGTCCCCTGGATGGAAATGCAGGGCACTACACATCCGCCTTCTATTCAAGTCAATAGGAGGTGGATGTGCAACACCCCTGCTGCGTTCACTACCAGAAGACTGATCAGCCGGCACTGATAACATCTGATCGGCGGGGGTGCAGGGTGTCGGTACCCGACCAGACATTGATGACCTATCCTAAGGATCAGTCATCAATATAAAAGTAGTGGACAAACTTTTTAATTGCTTAGTTCAAGAAAAATTAAGAAGGGTATAAGGAGAATCTTGGCATGTTCCGACTAACACCTCATCTGCTACTAAAACCAGTCCTGATTATGCAGTGTGAACATAGGCGAAATTGTTGCCCTTGCAATATTTTTACTAGTGTCTTTGGTACTGTTAACTGCTAATAAATGACTTTTTAACTTTACTGTTTAAAAATTCTCTATTAAGCAAAAAAACAAAAAGTAAAGACAAATTGTCCTAACCAGTATTATCGCAATCCTAACAACCTAAATTATAAAATCATCAATCTATCTAACCTGACAAGTGAAGTCTTTAAAAAAAAGTAAAAAATTATGTTTATTTATTCTGCTTCCCAAAAACTGAATAAAATGTAACCAACAACTTACAAAGCCTATGGCTCTCAGAAGGAGGAGATAAAAGAACGAAAAAAAAATCACTGCATCCCAAAGGCCAAAATAGGCTTCACCTTAATGGGGTTAAAATTACTAAAACAAATTTGTGCATTGTATTTTGTATGAAATATATAATAAATGTAGTAAGCCCAGCTAGAATACAGTTGTAAATTTACTACTCAGGGACACACGCCTTGAAAAAGGAGATCAACATATTTTTGCTTCAGGAAATTGAACTTGTGGTCAGGACCTAGGCTGTTAGCAACCTTCAGAGAATTTTAATACACAATTAGCTGCTAATAGATAAGTAGATGGGAAGGGTGAGTTGATCCAATTAGACGAGAGAATGAGTGCAGTTGTTCTCAGTATTGTGATGAAGGGGCTCTCCGTGCTCCTTGATGGTAAATGGTGCTAATGAGGCCTGATAGATTTTGTGCTTCTAACAAGGCTCACGGAACAGATAGGAAATAGATTTGATGGGATGCGATGCCCTTTGTAGTGTCTCTGTGGCTGACACTCTGTGACATAATCAGGTCACAAAGACGGTCAGAGCCATCAAAGAAACCTATCTCTTCTCTTCCTCATTATTAACTTACATTATTTATTTGTAAGCCCCTAAAAATTGCTGTGGGCTGTTTGTATGGATTTCTGAACCATCTATTCTGATACGCATGGGTTAATGAAACACAAAGTTTGCTTTTTAATGGAGCTTTAATTAGCAAGGAGTATAAAGCGGTCTATTCAGAATCATTGGAGGGTTACAATGAGACTAATGTGGCCAACAAAACACTATACATATAGGAAAGCATAAAAGCTAGTAATGTAAGGTTAATGTTTACGTTCACTGAGCAAATTCACTTGAAGATGTCAGTCTAATGCCTTGGTATCTGGTTATCTAGGATATAAGGAGCTATTGTGTTACATTAATGTCCATTCATGTGCAAACTTTTCATGTATCATTATATAGACAGGTTGTACCACTTGTTACATTTAATGCACATATTCTTCATGTGTCTTATTTTTATGCACGATCTGCAATGACACAAAGGTTCTCCAAAACATCATATCACAATTTTATGATGCCTAGAATTAGCATCTATATGCCTCATGCATATACAACATAGCGACTCTTTAGAATATATTATACAAGAGAAAACCGAGTCAATGCTATAAGTAGAAAAAGGTATAAATTGTATTCAATATACATAATAATTATCACACATGAATAAAAACACAATCATAGAGCAGACTGATAGTAAACTTACAAAATGACCATAGTGGTTTTAGTGACAACAAACCCAAATGAAATCAATAGGTGTCAGACCCACACAGCAATAAATCACAGTCAGTAACATCGTAAAACATATTGTCAATATGCTGCACCGAATCACTATCCCAGATAGTCACCCATTAAATTATAGGAAACTATCTAAGGGGAGTGGGACCCACGGTGGAAGTTATAGATCACTTCCTATCAAGTTATAGTAAACAAGTATCCAGATCGGAGCCAAGCTCTCCATCATATACAATTATTACCTATCACCAGTCTCCATGCGCTCTCCTATCTTCTCTGGTGTATCGGGTTGCACGGCAACGGCTAGGCGCTGGCCGTCTCGCATAACTTTGTGCATCTGACAGGATGATGCTCTGTTGTGGGTGTCTCATGGACATCACGCATGCGCCACAACAACATCCTTATTGGTCTCCATTGATCATATGACTGGAGACACCGGATATAAATAATCAGACACAGGACTTCTTAAGCCATGCTCCCTGAAGAAGGAAATATACACCGAAACGTACGTCAGGGACTTAGGTATCGGACGCACACGGCTCATGATGATGGGTATTTATAATTTTTCGTTCATTACTACCATATTTGTATGCTGCCTTCTCTGAATCATTAACCCCTTCACCCCCAAGGGTGATTTGCACGTTAATGACA
>VIAB01006421.1:65536-78367 GCA_009801035.1 Oophaga pumilio
GGAGCTTCAGCTCCGAAGTCATCTCCAAAACGTTCACAACAGTGCTGTCTTCCAGGTGCCCAAATCAAAGATGTGTCTGACAGGGTATCAAGCCTTCACTGCTACAGATGACTAGCCATGACTAGTGATTCACGTAGGAACAAATGACATAGCAAAAGAGGGCTTGGAAACTATATGCAGAGACTATGAAAACCTAGGCAGGAAAGTGAAGGAACTAGCAGCACAGATCATCTTCTTATCCATCGTCCCAGTGAATCGACATGGAACAAGTAGATTTAACTGGACTCTACGGGTGAAAAACAGGCTATGATATGATGTCATAGGCATTACTGAAACTTGGTGGGATGATACATATGATTGGAATACAAACTTTGAAAGATACAACTTATTTATTAGAAACAGGCTTAACAAGAGGGCAGAAGGTTTTGCATTTTATGTTAGAAAAGTGTATATATCCACAGGGATCTAAGCTTCAGAAAATGGCAGCTCTGTACAAAACTGGGTAAGAATACAAGTAGTGAACGGAAAGGACACTATTGTAGACGTTTACTTTAGGCCACCAAGACAGACTGAAGATATACAGTAGATGAATTATTTTTATATCAGATGTCTTTGATCTCAAAATAGTATAATATAGTGATCTTCGGAGATTTTAATTATCCAGATATTTGATGGGAATCTCAAGCAAAAGTAATGGGTCTAGAAAATTCTTATCTTCTCTTACTGACAACTTCATCTTTCAAAAGGTAGAAGAGAGAACAAGAGGATTTGCCATCTTGGACTTAATTCTTATTAACAAGGAGATGAGGAAGTAAAGCTGGCTGGGAATTTAGGAGGCAGTGATCAGTCTATCCTCGAATTTTGGATTAAGGACTCAAACTTTAAGATTAGACTTCAGATAGGCAAATTTTAAATCTATGCTAAAAAAGAAATGTATATCAAATGAAAAGAGGGGGGCATATCTAAAGAAGAATATGGTGCTGTCTGCAGGGATTGCAGGGCAAGTGTTAGAATCGCTAAAGCCAGTAATGAAGTGAAGCTTGCAAGGGAGACCAAGAGCGATAGAAATAGATTTCTGGGGGGTATATCAAAAACAAAAGAAAAGTCAAAGCTGCTGTAGGATTTTTACAGGTTGAAAAGGGTGAAGTAGTCAAAAATTATGTTGAGGAGGCCGAGTTTTTAAATTGTTATGTTGCATCTGTATTCTATAGGAAAGTTAATGTAACATCAACTGATTTTCACTGTGCTATCGAAGGAATAAAAGAATCCACACTATCTATAAATAGAGATGATGTGTGAACGCATAGCTAATTCAAATTAATTTTAATTTCCTGGTCCAGATGAATTATATCCTAGCGTACTGATAGAGACAGCAGAGGAAATTACAGGACCACTAGCCAACATCTTTGAAAAATCCTGACGAACAGGAGAAGTCTCAGAAAATTGGAGAAGGGCAAATATTGACCCTATCTTCAAAAAAGGAAAGAGGATGGAGCCAGGAAATTACAGGCCAGTGAGTCTTACTTCTATACCAGGAAAGATCTTTGAACTAATTATTAAACAGCATATATGTACCGTATATACTCGTGTATAAGCCGAGATTTTCAGCACCTTTTTTCGTGCTGAAAATGCCCCCTCGGCTTATACACGAGTATATACGGTAAGTACTTGGATAAGAATACAGTAATTAACCAGAGCCAGAATGGGTTTGTAGCAAACAAGTCATGACAGACTAATCTAATTTCCTTTTATGATGGAATCACTGACTGAGTGGATCAGGAAATGAGGTAGATATAGTATATCTCGACTTCAGCAAATCATTTGATAAAGTATTTATACTTTATACTATCTTTACTTAAAAATGACCAAGTATTGGATTGAAAAGGCTACGGTTAGGTGGATTCATAACTGGCTCAGTGATCGTACTCAAAGATTCGTAATACATGGTTGCACATCCAGTTGAAAGAGTGTTTCAAGTGGTGTACTACAGAACTCTGTCCTGGGACCAGTGTTGTTCAACTAGTGATAGCTAACACTAAAGAAGACAGAGAAAGGATTCAGAAGGATCTAGATAAGCTTGAACAAAGGGCCGAGACTAATAGAATTATATTTAACAGGGAGAATGCAAGACTCTACATCTGAGCAAGAGAAATAAAAATTACATCTACAGAATAGGGGGAATAGAATTAAGCAACAGCATGTGTAAAAAAGATATATGGGTATACTAATAGATCACAAACTGCACATGAGTTAACAGTGTGACGCAGCAGCAAAAACAGGCAAATACAGTTCTAGGATGTATTAAGAAGCATAGAGTCTAGATCATGTGAAGTAATTATCCCCCTCTACTCCTCCTTGGTCATGTTTACACATGGAAACATGAGAAGCAATGGAATGAAGCTGAAAGGGAGAAGGTATACAGGGTGCACCATTTATATGGATACACCTAAATAAAATGGGAATGGTTGGTGATATCAACTTCCTGTTTGTGGCACATTGGTATATGTGAGGGGGAAAACTTCAAGATGGGTGGTGACCATGGTGAAAATTTGGAAGTTGGCCATTTTGGATCCAAATTTATTTGTTCCAATGGGAAGAGGGTCATGTGACACATCAAACTTATTGAGAATTTCACAAGAAAAGCAATGGTGTGCTTGGTTTTAACGTAACTTTCTTTCATGCGTTATTTACAAGTTTATGACCACTTATAAAATGTGTTCAAAGTGCTGCCCATTGTGTTGGATTGTCAATGCAACCCTCTTCTGCCACTCTTGACACACTGATAGCAACACCGCAGAAGAAATGCTAGCACAGGCTTCCAGTATCCGTTGTTTCAGATGCTGCACATCTTGTATCTTCACAGCATATACAATTGCCTTTGAAGACATTGTCTTCTGTAGCTGATTTCAGTGTGCCTGCACAGACAGTTCATGATGTCACTGCCATGAGCCGCTCATGACTGGCCTGCCATTGTCAGCTGCTGGCCTTTGATTGGCAGGCGGATTATACTGCAGTGGAGGGACCCATAGGGTACAATGCACATTAGTTGAATGTGCATCCTCAAATTCACATCTAGCTGAAATAGGCGTCAAAGGATCTCTGTCCTTCACAGGCCCGGACGTGGTCACACCCTCTGTGACTACAATTGTTATGCCCCTGTTCAAACAGATGTATATAGCTCCCCTTAAACATAATAAATTCACCTTCAGGGAACTCCTAACTTCTCCCCAAGGTGATGACTACAAGCAGCCAGAATTTTAGCATTGCATTGAACTATATCGTAGGGTGGTTCAGATTTCTGTTTCAGAAAAACAGAGGCCCAATCTTAAAAATATATTATAAAATTATTCTGAACAGAATTTTGGACTTCTGTAGATCAAAAAAGGCAAGACTGTAGGTGCAACAAGAAAAGGGTCAGTCTGAATTCCCTGTAATACCAGCAGTCAGGTTTCTTTAAAAGTTGTATACCTTCAATTAAGTGAGCACAATTTATTGCAGCCCACTATCAACTTATGCTAAAAATCATATCATTTAATATTCAGATCCAGGCTTGAAACTTGTAATTCTTGTTAAGTTTGAAATAACGACTTTCAATAATGCTGATAGTTCTTAAGTGCCTGTAAATGTCAGCATACCATACTAACTAAAATATAATCAATGTGGCGAGAGTATGTTAGATATTTCACATTTCTTACCACCTTAAAGCTAAATGCAAATGATGTACCTCCACAGAGTTGACCAGGGATCCCCATTGAGTCAATTTTTATGAAAACTATTCAAGTGTTTATATTTAGTTTCTTGGAATTATTTTTCCTTCATGGAAAAAACAAACCACATGGGCCAGCCAATTAAACATAAAAACCCACAGCAGCATGTATAAACCATAGACATATAAAATGTCAACTGTCAGAAGCTCCAGAAAAAACATTTTCAATGTAAGAGTGGGCAAGACTATTCGGGGAAAAAGCTCCATCCACATAATGAAGGCAAACAATCGGAGCGGTAAACAAATTGTATAAAAAGACACTACGGTAACTAAACATAGGTAAACAAAGTTAAAATTAATTTAGAATGAAAAATTAAGTAGTGAAGAAAAAACAAAAAAAATATATGGTGGGGTGTGGACATCTGAAAGCTGTGAATGGTCAGTAATCAGTCAGCATTAGATGCTCAAGTGAAGGGCCACAATGCATCCTTATTAGTGATGAGCGAGTATACTCGTTGCTCTGGTTTTCCTGAGCATGCTCGGGTGTCCTCCGAGTATTTGGAAGTGCTCGGAGATTTAGTTTGTGTCGCTATAGCTGCATGATTTGCGGCTGGTAGACAGCCTGAATACATATGGGGATTGCCTGTTTGGTAGGAATTCACTGCATGTATTCAGGCTGTCTAGCAGCCGCAAATCATGCAGCTTCGGCGACACAAACTAAATCTCCAAGCACTTCCAAATACTCGAAGGACACCTGAGCATGCTCGGGAAAACCTGAGCAACGAGTATACTCGCTCATCACTAATTCTCATATTTCACTTAGGACTGCTAAGAAATCCAGTGGAGGTAAAGGTGATGGAACATTTAATCAGGTGAGATCGTCTATATGTATAATTTCACATATGCAGTAAAGCAGTTGTTTTACTATAGTTGGTTATCTAAATTTCCATAGAATAAATATTGAAGTTCCAGCTGAATTAACCCGAAAATTTTAGAATGTTTCAGAATAAGAATATTGTGGTTATAAAAGAAGAGCTCCAAGCAAAAAATGCTACGCAAGTCCTTCAAATGTTGTGATCTGCTTAACTTCAAACTAGAACTGGTATAACATTGGTCAATCCGAAAGGATCTCTTTAGTGGAATTCATATTAGAGTTGCAGGTGGAGCAAGAGGGGAAAATTGAAGAGTTTGTAATTTCAAAGGTACATTTTACCATCAGAATTGTAACCTGTAACCCACTGCCTTAAAATAAGGAACCATTCCAACTCCATTTTACAAAGATTTGAAAGGTGTCAGAGTCCTAGTCAAGACAGGAACTAGAAAAATGGTTTTATGAAAAAAACAATGAGAAAATTCCTAGGTAGTTCGGAGCAAGGAAGGGTATCTATGCTTGGATGCAATCAGTAGCAGGAAAAGGTAGAAAATCCAGCTTCGCAAACTTCTTTGAAAAAAATATGTATTTTCTTTATTAGTGAAAAATAGCAATCCAGTGAAAAAAAAATAGATAAAATTCCATATAATATCCCGTGAGTACATTACTGATGCTGCCATTGTGCATACCAGATCTAACCACTATGCATATGCAATGGTGAGTTATTACCATGACTAGAGGTGTTATACACCTGAAATGCATAGATCTATACTAAGCGTTCTCCATGGATCCTATAGCCATGCTATGAATTTGGAAATGTAACTATTTTTTTCACTGGATTACGATTATTCACTAATAAAGAAAAAATATCTATATTTTTTTCTTTTTAAAAGATTGTGAATATGAATTTTCTACCTTTTCTTGGTGGGTCACTTAGTAGAAAGTGTGAATACAATTGGTATTCTCAAGACCAGATCTAAAAATCCACTCAACCTCTTGTAAAATTAGGGCATTTTAGTAACTAAGAAATTTGATTTTATGGCCACTTCATGAAATGGAAAGCTTGCATCTCGATAGTAATTACAAAGTTCATTTTCACTCTGTAGAATAAATCTGTACTTGCTATTAGGGAAAGAAAACAGCTGACAAGTTGATATAAATAGGTCTTATATAGGTTAAATGTGGTTCTATTTAGTACTCTGAGTGCACAAGGGTGAAGAGTTCAGAATTATAGCGAGTTTGATAGGCTCTTATTTTACCAACACAAGTAACACAGAAACAATATGGTCTCAGTCCTTTGAGACACAATCCAATCTGCATAAAGCAACAAAGTTTATTATATATTATGACACAGACATTAAAAGGGTCATTACACAGCAGCATTAAAGATCTGTGCACTTTTCAATATTTTTTATTTTCTCAGTTTTTTACCTGGAAATGTATTTGATGCAATAAGTTGTACACCTGCTGTCATCTTAAGAAAAAGCATTTTTTTGATTACTAAATGGTATCTTATATCGGGACAGACTTCAAGCCAGTGGCCGAGTGGAGCTAAGTATATAGTCTGTGACCACATGGTCTTGCTCGGCATACTAATTTACCATACAGGACATACACATCCACCACAGCGTGGATGACTACTGTTTGGCTAGCTTAATTTTCTTATGGCATTCCCACATAAAAGTTACATTAAATAAATACGCAGGAACTTTACTAAAGCACATTCAGCTAAGTGAAAATCATCATCTGCGTTTTTGCCGAACTGAAACAGTTTTTGCCATCGTACTCATTATTACAACAATGTAGAAGAAAGGAGGGGAGACACAAAAGCGCAATTGGGTCTTATCCCACGTTATATAAGATAACACACCAAGAGAGTTACTTACCTGGTGAAGATGAAGTACAGGCATAAAGTGATGGCGGCTGCTGCAGATCCATAGGTCGATCCACAACCTATTAAAGTCATATATTCAGTAGGAAACGGGGATTAACTCTGCCACAATAAATTCCAGAAGTAGTAGAGGGATTTAACGTGGTTTATACCAAATATATTGTGGTATGTCCTGATGAAGGGGGCATTTTGAACCCTGAAACACGTTGAATAAACCACGTTGAATCCATCTACTACTTCTGGAATTTATTGCGGCAGCCCGGGTAATCCCCATTTCCTACTGAATATATAACAATGTAGAAGAGTAATATGACACCTAAACATTTCTTACAGTTTCCTGCAGTGCTCTGCAATTCTAAAATTTATGTGGAAATTTGTGAACTTTTTTGAAGATTTTTGCAAGACTTTTTTTGCTTATCTCCACTTTCTTGCGAGTCACTTGGCCTATGTTGTATAATTAAAATTATCGTAGATAACTTGTCCATTTTATATATTTGGAGAAGTCGTTTTATCATTAAATGTTAATAATATGCGGACAACTATCATTCTTTACAGATTATTGGAACAATTCCACTTATGCCAAGCCCGGTGTCATCAAACCAAGCGGGAGGCGGAGCTCAGGGACTTCAAGTGCAACCCATCACCCCACAACTGCTGACCAACGCCCAGGGACAGATCATTGCCACTGTAATAGGGAACCAAATTTTACCAGTGATCAATACACAGGGGATTACGCTTTCTCCTCTCAAACCTGGTCAACAGGTAATTTGTTCATTAAATAATAATTATTTTTATTATTATTTATTATTATAGTGCCATTTATTCCATGGCGCTTTACATGTTAGGAGGGGTATACATAATAAAAACAAATAAATATAACCAGTTGTTTTTTAAGGTATTTATGAATTATTGTATTACAAGCAAATGTTTTTGTAAAAGTGAACTATTTCTGCAGTGTGCATTATTGGGTTTTTTACATGTATGAAGACATAGGAAACGTTATGAATTTGTTACACCATTTGTCCGATTCATACTCCATTGACCTTAATGTAACACATTATAGAAATGCAATGGGTGAAATAAGTTGAATATGTCACCAAATTTGTAAGTAAACATATTTCCAAAGGTGCTATTGAAATATAATTCTCTTCAGATGTTGTTTACAACCCATTCAATCCACAAAGGCAATGAAATGAAGCCATATATGCCCATAAATTATGTGTAAAATGACACAGGTAAAAAGCATTGAACACAATTACTGAAATTTATTTAATACTCATACAAAAGTCTTTGTTGGTGATGACAGCTTCAAGGCTCCTCCTGTATAGAGAAAATACATACATTGCTCACGTGAGATTTTGACCCATTCTTCCACACAAACACTCTTCAAATCCTGGAGGTCCTGTGGGCTCCTTCTATAAACTCTGAGCTTTAGTTCCTTCCATAAATGTTCTATTGGATTCAGGTCAGGTGATTGGCTGGGTCATTCTAGCAGCTTTATTTTCTTTCTCTGAAACCAATTGAGAGTTTCCTTGGCTGTGTGTTTGGGGTCATTATTTTGCTGAAATGTCCCCTAAGGTTTAGAGCACCTAATATGTTAATTTACCCATCAACTAAAGCAGCATTGGCAAAGATTCTTCTCTCGGGGCTTTTAATTTTTCTCCTGTATAATGTTACCCAATCATAAGCAGGCAGTGTTATACAGGGAGGAAAAAAGCAAACGTCCCCAAAGAAGGTCAGATTTGCCTTTTTTAATGTGTGTTAAGAAGACTGATGTGTCTAAACTTATCACATTGACATATGACATGACAGCTCTGGGAGAGGAGAACTGCAGCGATGATCAGTGATGAAGATGATCGTGCAAGCAGCATTTGTCATGCACAACACTTTGGATCTATCCCAGGTGTAAATGATTATTCCTCCACACATGCGATAGATACAGAGTGTAGTGTGTAAATGCCATTACAATGCAACTCTCCTCTCCTGGTGCTTGTAATGACTGATCTCTGATCCCGGAGATCTCAGTGTGATAAGGGTATAGACATTAGTAATATTACATACCCTGAAAATGCGGATTCTGACCTCATCTTGATGCATTTGCTTTCTTTCCCTATTAATAACACTTCCTTCTTATGATTGAGAAATATCATGAAGGGAGAAAAATAAACATCCCTAGCGAAGAATCTCTGTTAATGCCCTTTAGTTGAGGGAAAAGTTAGCATGTTAGGCACAATAATCTTTGAAATAAAATATGTTTGCAACAGATAGTAGCACATTTTATTAATCTCTTCAGTCACTTTATCATAAGGTATCGAGTTTAGCATGGAAAAAGTAGTGAAAGATTTTGTTTAAATATATCTGAAGTATTAAAGAAAGTTCAAGACCACAATCTGGGTGCATTTATTTTAGCGCTGCAGCATTCTACTGCATATGTATATTATTGTGGTTAACAAAGTGATTTATAATAAACTCTCCATCTATTGAAGAACGTCCTTTTAAAAAATAAGAAGAGCATGAAATGACACTAACCCAAAGGTGATCTCTGACCGACCTCTTTGCTAGGAAAAGTAATAATAATAGTTTATTAAAAATAATAGTAATAACAGTAATAATAATTAGAATCCATTGTCTCTATAAAAAGCTGCTTCTGACATTAGAATGTGAGTTTGTACAAATATTGAAATAACAATCAGCACATTCCACGTTCTAAGTGTTCATTTTAGTCATCCTGTGTTTGGTGCATGATTTCCATGTGAGAAAAAAGTCTCCAAGGCTCATTAAGTAGGGGGTGATTTCTGTGACATCCATTGTAGTATCAACCAATAATGTCTAGTAAGTGAGTTCATATGGGAAAATCTAGCTAGCCCTTAGGCGGCCATGGAGATAGCTGTTTACAGATTATTGGCTTGGCATTTTATAATAAAAGAAATTAATTTTGTTCATGCTGAGTACTGCTGAAAATACATTGGGCCTCATACATCAAAGTCTAAAAGTAGTCACACTGTATGACTTTGCAACTCTCTTCAATAAAATCAGTATTTCCTAATGCTAAAAGTCTATGGATGTTACTGTACATACATACATTGCTGCCATTACCATTGATGCCTCTAATGAAATATACATTTGGAGGATTATTAGCTCATTAGTATACATGAGTATTAAAATCAGCTACATTTTACCGATAAAGAAGATGTTGTGGTTTCTATTAACCCCATTGACCTCAGCCACATTGTATTGTCTTGTGTTTGGATCCACACAGTGGAAAGTGGAGCGCACTGCAGGTCCATAATATAGGTCCTTAATAAGGGAAAATACCATGTGATAACATATCTTGGGAGCATGTGAATATTTTTTTTTAACAGATAAGGAGTGTAAAATCACTGATGCTTTCCTGTTCAGCATTGCTGTCTGCAGTACTGTTTATGGAGGTTCTGCCTATTACATTCTGCACCAATCGGTACAATATGTCTTAATCCTTCCATACACATTACTCTAATGTCATCCACCAATATCAACAGGTTCGTCCAATACTTTAATGTGTATGGGGGTGCTGTCCGACTGATTGTTGGGGAGATGTTAATCAGGCATATCCCATTTTGGACTGCCAATCACTTTTTCCTCCAGAGATATGTCGCTGACAGAGATTTCTCTCAGTGGCTTTTTTATAGGTAACAAAGGAGGGCTCGGACAGATGAACACATCTATCTGTGGGAGACACCGTTAACAAACGGTTAACGAACGATCGGCCAAAGCATTGTTCGTCCATCAGCAATCCAATGTGTATGGCTTTACTGCTGTATTTCTCAGTATTACTGTTGTTAATGTAGAAATCTGTGATCCGTTTGCATTTATTTGGTTTATGTATATTTCTATAAGAGACGTGTTGTAATCCAACATTTATGAATCATGACATTCCCCATGTATTTGTCTTCACTGTAGATTTGTTATGTAACACTGTAGTCCAGAACAGAGTATTTGTTTAGACTGATTAAATAACGTAATATCTAATATATGCTTACCTTGTAATGTCTTCACATCCTGTTCGTCCAGATGTGTCTGGATCCCAGAATTCCAAGCGGCAAAAGTTCACAGACAGCCATATTGGGACACCCAAGTGATGGGTGTCTCAATATGGAAACTGCTGGTGGTACTAGCCTCTTGCGCAGTACCACCAGCGGAACACCATCGCACCAAACACACACAGTATACGCCGTATGCACCACACACACACACATAAACACACATTGTATATGCCATACGCAGCCTCTTGCACGGTACCACCAGAGGAACCCATACCAGATATGGTATATATAAATACAAAGCACCTTTGTCATAATTTTTTCCATGTTAATAAAATGTTACCTTTACCTACTTTGCTTTCATTTTATCACAGGGGGAGGGGTGAGTGCACATAGGAAAGAGGACGCACAGGGGGGAGACAGCTCAAACGAGAGAACACATGAGGGAAGAAGACAGCACAGTGGTGGAGAAAGAGAGAGCAGACAAGGGGGAGAGCACATGGGGTACTCAGGTAAAAGAAGAGATGACATGAGACGAGAAGACAACAGATGGGGAGAGAGAAAGCACACAGGTGTCAGAGAGACAGAGCACAGGGGTGAGACAGCTCAGACAGGACAGCACATGAGGTGTGAACACAGCACAGGAAGGAGAGAGACAGCAGACAAGGGGGAGAGCACATGGGGTACTCAGGTAAAAGAAGAGATCACATGAGAGTAGAAGACAGCAGATGGGGGAGAGAGAAAGCGCACAGGGGTGAGAGAGACAGAGCAGAGGGGGGAGACTGCTCAAATGGAACAGCACATGAGGGGAGAACACAGCACAGGAATGAGAGAGACAGCAGACAAGGGGGCTAGCACATGGGGTAGACAGGTCAAAGAAGAGAGCACAGGCGGGAGAAGTCAGCACATGGGGAAAGAGAGAGTGGATAGGTCGGTGAGTACATGGGGGGAGAGATCCTCAACGCTGCAAAGACTGCCCCTATGGTGACATTACCGCCCTCCCGATGCAATAGCATCAGGCCTCCATGTAGTCTAATATATACTTACCTTGTAATGTCTTCACATCCTGTTCAGTCCAGATGTGTCCGGATCCCAGAATTCTAAGTTCACCGACCGCCATATTGGGTGTCTCAATATAGAAACAGCTGGTGGTACCAGCCTCTTGCGCTGTACCACCAGCGGAACACCGTCTCACCACAAACACACACACACACACTGTATACGCCGTACGCACCACACAAACACACAAGCACACAATGTATATGCTGTATGCACCACACACACAGTATATGCCGTACGCACTACACACACACTGTATACACCGTATGCACCACACACACACACACTGTATACACCATACACACCACAGGCACACACTGTATATGCCGTACATACAGCTCACACACACACACACTTTTTATGGCGTACGCACCACACACACACTGTATACGCCGTACGCACCACACACACACTGTATACACCATACACACCGCACACACACACACACACACACACTGTTTACGCCGTACACACCACACACACACACAGTATATGCCGTATGCACCACACATACACACTGTATACTCCGTACACACACACGCTGTATATCCCATATGCACCACACACACTGTATACGCCATACACACCACACACACACTGTATATGCCGTACTCACCACACACACAAACACACACTGTATATGCCATACGCATCACACACACACTGCTTACGGCATACGTACCACACACACAGACTGTATATGCCGTACACACCACACACACATTGTATACGCCGTACGTACCACACACACACTGTATAAGCCATATGCACTGCGCACACACTGTATATGCCGTACACACCACACACACTGCTTTATGCACAACGCAAACACACACACACTGTAAACGCCATATGCACCACACACACACTGTATACTCCATACACACACACGCTGTATATGCCGTATGCACCACACACACACTGTATACGCCATACACACCACACACAGTGTATACGCCATATGCACCACACACACTGTATATACTGTACGCACTACACATACACTGTATACGCCGTACGCAACACACACTGTATACGCTGTACACACCACACACACACTGTATATGCCATACGCATCACACACACACTGTTTACGGCATACGTACCACACACACAGACTGTATATGCCGTACACACCACACACACATTGTATACGCCGTACGTACCACACACACACTGTATAAGCCATATGCACTGCGCACACACTGTATATGCCATACACACCACACACACTGCTTTACGCACAACGCAAACACACACACACTGTAAACGCCATATGCACCAC
>VIAB01006421.1:87923-107425 GCA_009801035.1 Oophaga pumilio
TTGGTGTGTGTCATGTGTGCTTGGTGTGTGTCATATGCACTTGGTGTGTGTCATGTGTGCTTGATGTGTGTCATGTGTGCTTGGTGTGTGTCATATGTGCTTGATGTGTGTCATGCGTGCTTGGTATGTGTCATGTGTGCTTGGTGTGTGTCATGTGTGCTTGGTGTGTGAGTCATGTGTGCTTGGTGTGTGAGTCATGTGTGCTAGGTGTGTGTGTGTCAAGTGTGCTTGGTGTGTGTCATATGTGCTTGGTGTGTGTGTCATGTGTGCTTGGTGTGTGTCGTATGTTTGGTGTGTGTCATTTGTGCTTGGTGTGTGTCATGTGTGCTTGGTGTGTGTCATGTATGCTTGCTGTGTGTGTCATGTGTACTTGGTGTGTCATGTGTGCTTGGTGTGTTTCATGTGTGCTTGGTGTGTGTCTTGTGTGCTTGGTGTGGGTCATATGTACTTTGTGTGTTTCATATGTGCTTGGTGTGTGTGTCATGTGTGCTTGGTGTGTGTCATGTGTGCTTGGTGTGTGTCATGTGTGCTTGGTGTGTGTGTCATGTGTGGATGGTGTGTGTCTTGTGTGCTTGGTGTGTGTGTCATGTGTGCTTGGTGTGTGTCTTGTGAGCTTGGTGTGTGTGTCATGTGTGTAATGTGTGAGCAGCTATTGTCCTGGGTCCAAAGGTGTGTGGTTTGTGTGTAGCATGTAAGTGTATATATTGTATCTTTGTCTAGATTGCGGCCTTTGAAGGCTTGTGGGCCCTGACACATTTCTTGCACAGGGTTCAGTTGCAGTCAATGTCTGGCCATGGCTCTAAACACAAGAGCTAACTATTCTAGGTTATTACTTCAGTAAAGCTAAGATTCTGTGACATTCTATACTGATGAAAATAAAAATTACATTGAGAATAAGGCTGAGCTTCCCAATCCGTGTCTCTTACCTTTATGATTTAGGGTGATTTTATTTGTCCAAAACACTTCTTTACACAAGGTTCAGTAAAAAGTTCTGGTCTCCAGCAGTTATGTCATTTCCCTTGATAAGTCCTAAATTGACTGCATTATCTGGCGCCAAAGGAATCCTCCTCACCTAGTATGTGTCTACAATTAGGTGCCCTTTTAGAAGCAAAAGCTGCTTCTCTACAAGCTTTTCAGAAAAAAATATAAATTTGAAAAATACTTTATGGCATTTTGATTGTGACCTCATAAAATGCTCAAGGACAACCAAAATAACACTTAAAGGGGATAGCTACTGTACCTCTCATAGCTGTAATGTACTGTATATCTTTGCTCACAGATTTAATACATACTGTATACTGATTTGTTATTTTATCCTGAGTTTAGGCAGTTATTTTTTATCTCCATATATCAATTTATGTTGGCATTTTTATGTATCGTTGACTACAATTATAGCTATAATGTATCCACAAAAAGCAGATGATCAAATGTACTGCTAACATAGAAAAAATAAAAAAAACACATGAGATAGGGATAGTGGGGGCCTGCTGCATCCTGCTAGAAGTGCATTTGCCATCAGACTGATCAGATGTACTGTACTTCCACAAAGTATCAATATGATATACATTTCTGATCTCTGATCTTCTGATTCCTTTTATACCATATATAACAAAAAAGACTGAATTGCATTTCTAATAACATGATTAAAGAACTAAAGAGAATTGATTTCTACTATTAAACATTTTTTATTTTTTTTTAAATTTTAGAGGTGAATAATCTTTTTGTCATAAAAAAATTTGCCTGTAGACGTAGTGTTAATCTGCAGATAAATACCATATAAAACATATGTGGCTATATAACGGGATGTTCTCTTGCAGGGAGAAAGTTAAGTTTTATTCTCCCTAAAGCTACGCGGCTGCTTTCAAGTGTGTGATGCCAGGGTGTGTGATCAGTCGGCACTCTGCACATAATCAACATGCTGTAATCACTCCCTTTGCACCTTGAATGGCATCCGGCTCAGATGTCCCTCAAGGATCAATGGGTGTAATACGAGCATGCTCATTCTGTACAAAGTGCTGACTGATTACAGCCTCCGGCGTCACACACTCGACTGGAACCAAGCAGCTGCAGGGAGAATATAACTTTATTTTCTCCCTGCAGCTGCAATTCTAATATTTACCTACATATTAGCACTAAGGCTGCAGGACAAAACTAGTTTTTTTTTTATGACAGGTACCCTTTAATTATGATGCTAATCAATCTGTTGCACTAAAAAATATGTGCCAATGCATGCATTAATATAATATTTCTGTTACTCAGTGGTTAGCACTGTTGACTTGCAGAACTGGGGTCATGGGTTCAAATCTGATCAATGGAAACATCAACTTGAAGATTTTATGATTTTTCTCCCATGCTATAAAAGACATACTGACAAATTGTGAGGCCCAATGGAGACAATGCATGTAAGTGCTAAGGAAAATGTTGGTGCTATATGAGCAAACAAAATAAATATGTTCGTCTTATCATCACCCTTTCTTTAACAGATCCGCAAACTGCCAGTGGAGAGGTTGATGGGGTAAATCTGGAAGAAATCAGAGAGTTTGCTAAAGCTTTTAAAATTAGACGCCTTTCACTTGGTTTGACTCAAACGCAGGTGGGCCAAGCTTTAAGCGCCACAGAAGGTCCAGCCTATAGCCAGTCAGCTATCTGCAGGTAAGGACACACTGTGCATGGGCATATGAAAAGAATGTCAGCTATTACTGCATGATTACCTTCCTGTATTTGCACAAAATATCCTTTGCTACTTTTTTTATTTGGACAGTTGATAACACACATTTTTTCTGCAAACATAAATTCATAACAAATCATTCAGAATATTACTGTGATGTCATTTAAGTACACAGACATGCACATGTGGTTGATTGCTTCCAGCAGTTGGTAGAATGGTGCCACTCCTGTCCATAGGCAGTGTCAATTATTTACTCATATGGTGCTGAGATGCAATATCAGACAAAGTCTATGACCATGAGTGGCACTGTTTCAAGAAGTAATTCCCAAAACTCCTTTAAATGGGAATGACTTAAAAAGTTACATAGATAACTTATTTTTATGAAATAAATATTTATTATTTACATAAAAGTGTAAAACCTCATCAATCATGAATAAGGAAGTACATTTTATGCAGTTCCCTATAACAATTAAGGTTATTTTAACTTTTAAGAATTAACTGATTGTCACAAAAAAAAACATAAAAATCTAAGGCAATATTGAAACGTAACAGCAAGCATAAATATATAAAATAATATTTTATTGCATGAAATAAGTATTTGATACAATAGAAAAACAGAATTAGTATTTGGTACAGAAACTTTTGTTTGCAATTACAGAGGTCAGATGTTTCCTGTAGTTCTTGGCAAAGTTTGCACACACTTTAGCAGGGATTTTGGCCCACTCCATACAGATTTTCTCCAGATATTTCAGATTTCGGGGCTGTTGCTGGGCAACATTGAGTTTCCTTCTTCTTCCAAACATGTTGAGTGAAGTTGATATCAAAAAGTTCTATTTTGGTATCATCTGACCACATGACCTTCTCCCTTGCCTCCTCTGGATCATCCAGATGGGCATTGGTGAACGTCAAACGAGCCTGGACATGTACTGGCGTTAGCAGGGGGACCTTGCATGTCCTGCAGGATTTTAAGTAGTGTTACTAATGGTAATGTTTGAGATTGTGGTCCCAGCTCTCTTTGGGTCATTAACCAGGTCCTTCCATGTAGTTCTGAGCTGATTTTTGATATTTATCAGACTCATCCTTACCCCACAATGCAAGATCTTGCATGGAGCCAGAGAGCAAGGAAGATTAACAGTCATTTTGGGTTTCTTCCATTTTCTAATAATTGTGCCAATAGTTGTTGCCTTGTCACCAAGCTGCTTTCCTACTATCCGGCAGCCCATCCTAGCCTTGTGCAGATCTACAATTTTGTCCCTGATGGCCTTAGACAGCTTTTTGATCTTGACCATGGTGGAGAGGTTGGCTTGTGATTGATTGTGTGCAGAGTAGGAGTGCTTCTTAAAGAAAAACTAACAAGTCTGTGAGAGCCAGAATTCTTGCTGTTTGGTGGGTTATTAAATACTTATTTCATGCAATTAAATTATGTAAAAATCATATAATGTGATTTTCTGGATTTATTTTTAGATTCTGCCTCTCACAGTTGAAGTATACCTACTACAAAAATTACAGGCCTCTCCATTCTTTGTAGGTGGGAAAACATACAAAATCGGCAGTGTATCAAATGCTTATTTTCCCCACTGTATATAGATATAAAGAATTATATATGGCGGCATGTGATATAAATCATGGTTCTCATGTGGGGAAAATGTGCGATATTGTGAACATTTCTCAGTTCTTTGATATGTCACATGTCAGAAGATGACTTGAAAATAGGGTCCAGGTACAGAAACCTCCAGAAAACACTAAAATGAAAGTGGGTGATCATTTCAGCGCATTTGCATACATGCAAATACTTAGGCAGAATACACAGATTGCACAACCATTTGCATCATTAGCTGATAGAATAAACTAAGCATGTAACATGTATAAAAATGCACCTTTAGTGTTCTCATTAATGCCTCTGATTTGCAGAAACCAAAGTTTATTCTAACATGCTAAATGGGGTGCACCCTTGGTGTGGCCAAGAGGCTCAGTACATCGTTCCAACCAATTGTTTGGCATGGCCCTGCCTCCCTCACTTGTGATTGACACTACTGGCTCGTAGGAGCTTTCTCTGCAACCAATGCTACCTCCAGACAAGCCAGTTCTGTCAGTTATGATTGAGGAAGGCCAGAGCACATTAATCCACTGGACAAAATGGTGCACTTAGCCTCTTGGCCACATAAAGGGTGCACTGAGCAGCCTAAATATCATATTTGATCAAACTTCAATGTCTGTAGAATGGAGGCAGTGATTAGAACACTAAAGAGCAATTTTATTCTAAGGGCTATGTCCCTACAATGCAATGTACTTAGTTTATACTGTGAGTTTGGACTAGCAGACTCCCTTTTAATATGAACTTTATGAATAAGGCAGCAAATATTTAGTGAAGAGGTTTCTATTGTTTTCTGAGACCTTGGAGTTTGTCACAAAAAAGCCAACCAAATCTGAGCTCATTTAAGTGGATTTTGTTCTTGGTGATCCATGAAATGCTCTGTCTCTTTATCCGCTCTTTATATTTTTAATGTATTCCCTGTAGAACAGAAGTGTACTTTTCCCGCAGTTTAAGACTAAGGTTATAAATAACATCAGTATGGGGTAGTGAGCTTGCAGCTCACATTTTGCTCAATGATTTTCCATAAAACCCATTGATTGTTGTTAAATACAAAAAGCTCCATAGGATCCTCTCACTTCTATGGCATCCCCTACTGTTTTTTCTCATAAGATACCTCCCTGTAGAAAATAACCTTTATTCAGTCTATACAAGGATATCACTGCTGGGAAATTTGTTTCATGACTTGTATATTGTTATACCAAATCTCATGTAGTGAAGAATCAACACAGATAAGAAACACCAATGATCTAAATACCACCTCCTTTTCTGTTGAGTAACAATTTAGGATTTTCTCCATTTCACACAATAAAGCTTTGAATAAAACATAAGAATGTGTTAATTTACTGTTAATATTATTTATATTGGACTTGCAGGTGCACTTAAATCCATAAACCAGCAGTGTATCATTATATAGAAATAGAACATAAATATGTATAAATACTTCCAGTTAATGTAACATGCAGTATTCTATCTGTACGTATTGTATTTCCACAGTCATTGTACTTTACTAAATGCAAAATAGCCTTATAGGTTTAGCAAACACCAACTGTGTAGTACACTACGGCGGTAGCCTGGCAGGCTACTTTGTATTTGTGTAGTACTAAAGGTACATCTGCAAAATTACAGTGTGGCTATAACCATCTACATCAAAGAAAATTATCACTATAGAGAGGCACTTCCTTCAAATAATAAAAATGGCTGAGAATCCATTCTCCCGCAGTAGTAACCAGAGACTATTATAACCTGTTTATAGGGTGTATTTTAGCAAAAAAGACTGTTCAAACCAGACACAGACACTTGTTGCAGCAATGACATGGCCGAGCAGACAAAATTAAAGTTGTGGAAAACATTTTCATGTCAGAGGTCATACCCAATGCCAAGACTGAGCACAGCAACAAAACATATGCTGGTTACACTGCGTCACCAAAGTCTCTCCCTCCTAGGCAAAGATTTCAAAGCAGACAGGTTTTCATGTGCTAGTTTTTAGTAGAAGGAACAAATAATTAAATGGGCAACGTTTGGAGCGTAGACGTAGTGATCTGCCAAAGAAACTTAGTGCAGTAAATGAAAATCATGTTTACTTCCATTGAAAAATGGAAGATGTCCAGAAGTGCCATCAACCCAGAAATGGTAAGCATCAGTAGGAATCAGCTACTCTCATCTACAGTTCAGGGAAGTCTGGCTAATAGTGGTCTTCATGGACGTAGACAGAGACCTGTCAATCTAGGGAAACAGGCAGGGAGGAGCAGCTGGGGACCCACCTGTCTGACTAGAACCCTGCGAGGC
Organism: Oophaga pumilio; assembly: GCA_009801035.1. Classification (NCBI taxonomy): domain Eukaryota; kingdom Metazoa; phylum Chordata; class Amphibia; order Anura; family Dendrobatidae; genus Oophaga; species Oophaga pumilio. Next base: position 94,472 of record VIAB01006421.1, read on the forward strand.
TCGGTCCTCAACAGCTGAATTTACCTTTCATTTGTGTCCTGAACCCAATATAAAATAAGCCAGATGTTAATGGTCACTGGTGGCAGCAAAGATATCAGGAGGGTTGACACAAGGTAAAGAGCAGTTTCACCATGCCATATGTTTAATAAGTGTTTTCCTGTTCTGTTTAATACTCAATGTGGCTCAAGCCATTGTCCAACATTTGGGACATTTTTGTTTTTTTACTTCAATGTATGTAATTGAGGCTAAATATCATTTTTACATTTGGGTTTCTTTAAACATTTTGCACCATTTGCTTTCTATCGTCTCTGTGCTGCACAGTCTACCTATTGCTGGTTGCAGAATGAGTTAACTGAGAATCCGTCATTCAGCCTCTCTTCTTTTATCTGCCTTTTTTTTGCTCCTCTCAACTGATTTATGATCACCGACCACATAAAAAGCTGAATGTGTATGGAAACAAAGAATCTGCAATAGCCAAATATGTATACTGAGGAATATGACGGCAGTTTTCTGCACTTCTGGTGGCGTTACACGCCGATCCGTATTTGACCTTCATGCTGCCCTAGGCACTTTTCGTGGCCGCGCCCCTTACTGACATCACACACTGAGTCTGTGCACACGACATCTATTTAAGGCAGATCTACTCTGTAAAACACTTTAAAAAGCGCTAATTAAACACTAAAAGAATGAACGTCTGCACTTGCTGCGCACAGGTTCAGTCTTTTGAGCGTTTTTTTAACACCTTCAGCTTTTCAAAGTCATCAAGAGATTAAAATAGGTGACCTAACCATTGCTTCAGTGAGGAGAGGCCTAGTGATATAGAGACATGCTGTCTTCTCATTCGCCCCTCCTCTTTACTGAAGGTGTTCAAAGGGAAGCCAAGAGCAGACAGGTAGCAGGCGTCAGAGCGAGTCTGCAGCCACATTGTGTGCACCCACACTGACTCTTGGAAGCACGCTGCTGCACTCATCCAGTGTTGCTGGTTTCACACTTGCGTTTTTTTTTTTTCAAATTAGGCATAATCAGGTTTTTCAGCCAAATCTTGATCCTTACAGGATACAGTTTTTGCCCATTCACTTTAATGGTGTCAGGTAGAATCCAGCTACTTCAGGTCACTTCCTGACACCAGTAAAGTGAATGAACAAAAATCTGGATCCTCAAAGGATCAGGATTTGGCTGAAAAACCTGATTTTGCCTGACTTGAAAAAAAACACGAGTGTGAAACCAGCCTCAGTGAGTAAGCGCAGACTTGCCAGCTGATTTTAGACAGCACTCACTTTTACTAAGGGAGTGCTGACAATAAAGACAAGCTTTAGTATACAAATACGAGAGTGCTGCAAAACTCCTTCATTTGCATATTAAATAAAGTAGATTTTACTTTATAGCGCCAATAAAAACTATTCTATAGGAATATGCCCCATAATCCCCACTCTAAAACGTCAGCCTCCCCCAAATCCCCAGCCTGCATAGTACCAGACTCCGCTGTTCCCCAGTTGACAGCAGCTCCAGGCTCCCCTGTCACCTGTATATAGCACCAACCTCCACTGTTCACCAGTATACTGCACAGCTTCCCCTGTCACCAGCCTCCCCTGTTTACCAGTATACAACAGCCTCCCCTGTCACCAGCCTCCCCTGTTCACCAGTATGCAGCAGCAACATCCCCTGTCACCAGCCTCCTCTCACCAGTACACAGCAGCAGCCTCCCTTGTCCCCAGCTTCCTCTCAGCAGTATACAGCAGCAGCCTCCCTTGTCCCCAGCTTCCTCTCACCAGTATACCGCAGCAGCCTCCTGTCACCAGCCTCCTCCCACCAGTATACAGCACAGTCTCCCCTGTCACCAGCCTCCTCTCACCAGTATACAGCAGCAGCCTCCCCTGTCACCAGCCTCCCCCATCTTCAGCTCTATGAGTGCTCATCTGCTCCTGTGTCCTCCTCCCATGTTATCTTCCTAATCCTGCTCTGCTGCTGTGATGTCTGCAGTGAGAGATGATCTCATCCTCCTCACATGCACAGACGCTGCAACACCTTGGATGCAGGGACCTCTCTGACCCCGGAAGTTGCGGCGCCACTACTTCCTGGGTCAGTCAGCTCCCTGCATCAAAATGAATATGGAGGTGCACCCCCCACCTCTGAAAAGACAACAGATTTCTTGGATTATCTAACGGACGGGAGGTTAAAAAAAATAAAATAAAACAATTTTCTTCCCTGTCTTGGTGCCACCCCCTGAAGCCCGACACCCTAGGCACGTGCCATCCAGTGCCTATTGGCAAATGCGGCCCTGGTTACATGGATGAATCAGGACAACTAAGATAGATCAATGCAAGGTTTTATTTTCTATGTGTTTCGAAGTTATCCAAATTTTTCTTCAGGAAATAAGCACAGATTTTTTAATGTGGTTGTATCCAGAAGAAGAAGTTGGATAACTTCAAAATGCGTAGAAAATAAAACCACATATTGATCCATCTTGGGTGTCCTGAGTCATCCGTGTAACTCAACCAGAAGTGGAGAAAACCACCCTCATATTCTTCAAAATACGTTTCTGTTTTTTTAACCTGTGGCTTGGAGCAGCTGGTTTTATTGCTCAAAAAGAGCTGTGTGATCACAATCTTATCAGGTGAGCAGTTTTCTTATTCCTTATTCCTATACCATCGGATCACAAACTGTTTGTTCTTCAGTTTTTTCTCCTGCAATAGCCAAATGGTTCAACATTTTTTATTGAAACCCAATTGTAAAACTATTTTTAGCCCCAAATTCATGGATTTAAATAAAAATATGTCACCAAAGTTGGACAACTTGTTTAACATCTCCAGCAGTCTTTCATCCTAGAGAAAAGTATGATGCTTGTTGGGCTTCAGATTCAGCAGAAACAGCAAAATCAACCTATGTTAGAGAGTTACCCCACACTTACCAACCTAGACTTCACAGTCGTCCACTACACATGTACATGCCAGAAATGGGCTATACAGAAAATGTAGTTGCTTTCCTATATTATAAAATCATTACTAAAGTCAGTCAATCATCATTTTTATAACCTACTTCGCACAAAAATGTTTTTAAAAAGTGGCACAAACAAAAATGAAGTTTATTCCAAACCGTTATGCTGCACTTCTTGCTGATCCTGTACACTTTATTTTTGTTTTTGATTTACAATAAGATATACATTTTTCTTTCTTTAATAATAATGGATATTATTTTAAATGTTGCATGTCTGTGATTAGAATTGTTTTATCATAGAACATAATGTCCTTATTAATTACCTCTGCCAGTCCATTGGTTAGGCAGGCAGGAAGTCCCACCCTGGCAGAGCATCAGTGTAAGACTCTTCTTTTTCAATTTTCCCCTCAGACACACCATCCTGAGAAGCCACTTTTTCCTACCACAGGAAGCCCAAGAGAACACTATAGCTAGCAGTCTGACAGCCAAACTGAACCCTGGCCTTTTGTATCCTGCCAGGTTTGAAAAGCTGGACATCACCCCTAAAAGTGCCCAGAAGATAAAGCCAGTCCTTGAGAGGTGGATGGCCGAGGCTGAGGCCCGCCACCGAGCAGGTATGCAGAACCTGACAGAATTTATCGGCAGCGAGCCTTCAAAAAAACGCAAGAGGCGCACGTCATTCACTCCACAGGCGCTAGAGATCTTGAACGCCCATTTTGAGAAGAACACACACCCATCCGGACAGGAAATGACGGAAATCGCAGAGAAGCTGAACTATGACCGGGAAGTTGTCCGGGTATGGTTCTGTAACAAGCGACAGGCACTCAAGAACACAATAAAACGCTTAAAACAGCATGAGCCAGGCACAGGAGTCCCTATGGAGTCTTTAACAGACTCAATGGAAGAAAATTCCTAAAACTTTGAGATTGAACGCTGTGAATTGCCTGTTCATCATTCTTGTAAGTAAAAAACTGAACAAAACACAGGTGGACAGAACAATTTATTAATGACCTGTATTCATGAGTTTTCCAAAAACATTGCACAACACTTAGTGTGTGTGATAGTAGTTCAGAAAAAAAAGATTTTTTTTTTCTATGGACGTCACAAAAATACCAAATAACTGAATAATTTGTGTGTATAATATGACAATGCAAACAGTGTTTGAAAAACAGGATAATGTTTTATCTATGTAAAAAGAAAACAAGCCTGCCACCTGGAGGATCGATTGTAGACTTTCAGGTTCTAAAGTGCTCATTCACTAGAAAATCTTCACTGATAACCAAAGCCAGAAAAATGGTGTTGCAAACCTAGATTGTTGGACTTCTCTATAGTGAGCTTAAGGTTGTGTTTCACATCTCACTGTCTATTGTGTGAAAAACAAAAATAAGAACAATTTACGATTTATTTAAAACTGTTACTTTATGTATATTTTGTCATGTGCTATTTTTTCACTAGATTTTCAACTGTGTTACATTAAGGCAATGCAGTTTTGCGAACAGCCTTTTTCATGTTTATACATGAGAAGAATGAATTCTATTTGGTTTGTATCACACAGTGCCAATGAATTATTATTTTCTTGGTGCGTGTAGTTTCCTTGTCCAGCAAGGACATTTTTTCCATTCCAAAATGATAGGAGAAGAAATAGAGTTTCCACGATTGCGTTCTGCAGCCATTTTCTGATTTCTCTCCAAAGTCTCTTAGCCAAAGAAAAATATTCACAATTTTAAAAGCAGCTCGACAAAACAAACCAAATAGGAAACTGAAGGAATAATAGGGTGTTTTTCACATGTGCTTAAATAGCTGTTTATTGGTTTATGTGACCGGTGTTTAATGCCTTTATAATGTGAATCTGAACAGAAAGAAACAAGAGATTTCCACGTTTTTAGACTGAAATCAGTGCATGATGAGATACTTGCAGCCAGCGCTACATACGCAGTTTTGCTCCATATCACTCATCTCTAATATTAAAAGTGTAGGTCCTCTAACATTGAAGTTTATAGCTGAAGGTGGTGTCTAAGGCTGGGGCCATACGTAGACAATCAATGTCCGACAGCGGTATCATAAAGTCACACTAAGAACATTGTATAAAGTAACGTGTGCCATTTAAGTGTGCTAATGCATAAGCCACATGTCAGGTAAGGTGCTGCACAATGTCACAATAGCATGAACTTTACTATCGTCTGTTGCTGAATCTTAACAAGCTTACCAAAACATGCTGTCACCTGGAACTTTTGGTGACTGTCTCCTTTACGTTGCATGTACAACCATACATTGTGTCATATATGTTAATACAACATCATGATTATCTATGGGTCACTAGCATGGGATTTCACTTGTCATGCTACTGCTGTCACTGTGTTTCTTTAAAGAGGATCTGTCAGCAGGGTACTTGACTCCTAGCTAAAGTTATAAGTGTAAAGCCCCTTTAATGTTTATTATATTCATACCTTACATTTAATATTTTGTTGTGGATTTTTTGAAAAATCTATATTTGAAGTTTTAGTCGCAAGTTCAACAGGGCAGACACTGCACTACCAGCCTTTCTGTGCACTTTGCCTTTTGCCCCACCCCCCAACCTTTTGCCCCCCCCTAATGGCCTCCAGACTTTGATAGACATGTCACTTTTCTCTTAGTAACCTGTGAAAGCTCGGTCATTTCCCAGGCTTGATTTATCAAACATCATAGTATATGCACAGCAAGTTCATAATGATGCTACCAGATTAATTGATGCCTATCAAATCAAAAAAGGAAGGCGGGCGGTTGGCAAGGAAAAGTGAGAGAGAGCAGGAAGTGCAGCCCCTGCTGCACTTGCGATTAAAACTTCAAGGATAGATTTACCAAAAATGACCCAACAGATTACAACAAGCAAGGTTTGAATGTACAGTAATAACCATTAAAGGGGCTTTACACTCATCCTTTAGTTAGGTGTCGAATATCCCGCTGACAGGTCCTCTTAAATCGATGGCCATGTGATCTTATATTTGGGCTCCATACATTTCAACCAAAGTAAAATACAGTTGTTGCATTTGCTAAGTGAATGTTGTTTGCATCAAATGTACGTACTATGCTATTTGTGGAGTGTGGCCACTCAGATTACAGATCTTGTAAGTGATTGATGCACTACACAAATAGAATGCATAGTATACAGAATTGCCACATTTATGTACTCAGTGTAATGGTCACAAATCTCAGTGGTAGATGTAGCTTGCTAAGAGTTTTAAAAATAACATTGGGAGAAAGCACGGATTGTTTCCCCATAGCACAAAAATCAAGCATTGAAAATTGTAAGTACACAAACAATAAGCTCAGAATGTAATATCATCCTGCAGCTTTCTTTAAACTTAAGATAAAGCTATCATTTTTTGGTAAGATATGCTTATATGGGAACTGTATTTTCAACAAACTTTGAATAAATTAAAAGGATAAATGAATCTAAAAGTTCCCATACACATCTGTTGAAATCTGTCCCGAGATGATTGGTTTTGCTCAAAATGAATGATCATCTGTTAACTCGGCAAAGTGAATGATTATTCTTTTCCATCAATGGTCGACTGATGACCGTTTGTTAACGTTCACAAAATTGACCTAACATGTTAGATATATTCAAACAATCATAAGTACCAGCTGAATTATCAAACCATAAAAAAATGACCATTGCAGTTTGAGATGCTTTTTTTTTACTGCAGACAAACCCAACTGACGAATGGTTGTTTGCTGGACCACCATGTATCGGGGCTTTTAGAAACTTTGTAACAAATCTTAACAGAGAAATCTACGGTACTCTTCCACCACCTTCAGAACTGATCATCCACTCTGAAAAATAGCTCAATCTTCTCTTGCTTAACAGAAGATAGGTTACACCTCTGATTATACTCCAAGAAGATGAAAGAGGGAGAAGACGTGAGAAAACCATGAGAAAACAGGCAGAGGGGGACATAGAAAGATCGAGCTGAGCTTTCTAGCAAACCTTTTACCTTACCCTAGCATTAAATTCACACCTATGCAAATCACACTATAATTTCCTTCACAACTCTACTGCTACTTTTTGTGTGCAAACTAAAAATGTGCTATGATATGTATAGAAGATATTATAACAGATAACCTTCTAACAGCTCAGCGTAACTTACAAATTAAAAAAAGGAGCCTTGCAGAGGGGAAAACTGGTGAAAATGCAGACTACAAGCCGCAAAATAGTCACAATTAAGTTGTACCATGTCTGTACAAACATATGATAGTTTATTCTGAAAAGTTCCCAGAAAGTCTAAGTACACTTTAACTTTATTTGCACTGTGATGAACTCAGATGTCTTCTCACTTATTCCCCATCCTGTTAAAGGAAAAAGTTTTAAAGATACGCAGAGACTAAACCACATTTCAGATTTTTCATGCTAGAACAGTGGGGGGAGGAGGTGTGAGGAATAAAGTGAGAAAACAGGCAGGAGACAAAAAATATTGTTCTGAGCTTTCTAACAAGTCTTTACCTTACCCCATAGCTGATTCGCATCCACACAGCTGAGTACTGCTGCTCAATCTCCTCCCCACTTCTGCTGCTCTTGCTTTTTTCTGTCAGCTAGTTAAGGAATGAAGACTAAATTGCAAATTAAGAGGTGGAGCCTGCAGTGGGGAAATTGGGGAACATGCAGAATACAATACATATATATTTGCCAGATATATTCTTCATGCACACAAAGGCAACAGGTTTTTCAGAAAAGTTACTTGAAAGTACAGTTACCCTTCAATATTATAGAATTCATACTTTTGATTGTACATTCTCATCTGAACTTAATTTCACATTATTATGAGAAAATTGATTTCTATGAATTTAGGAAAATGGCAGCTAGAGAGAGCTTGAAAGGGGTTAAAAGAATACATACATCTGCTGTAGACCTTTAAGTGACTCCTTTCACCACCATAGCTCCACTGGTCCTGGACATGTGAATATCATTGGTTTTATTTTAACCCCTTCCCTCCCCTCTGTTTATCAGGCTTTGAGCTCTGGAGAGGGCTCTTTTGATTCAACCAAATTGTGTTTGAATCCAATTGAATATGTCAATCGATTAGAGTGAAGCTGCCCAAAAAGAATTTTGGGAACTTCCCTCATCTCAAATTTTTATACAGGATTAATTTACAAATAATTTGGTAGCTTTGTAAAAACAATACATTACTATTTCTAGGTTGCAACTGGTATTACATTTCAGAGCTGCATTCAGAATCCTTCTGGTCATCATTGGAAGCAGTCAGATTCTTGTGAGATACATCCCTAACTGCTTACCTGAGCTCCTCTGATTGAGAGGGAGAATTAGTTTTTCCTAATTCATGTTATTTCACAATGACCGGTACAATGATGATACTTTCCAGAATACAAATTCCCATACAGAGCTGTGTGTTCATTCTTTGAAGCTGCAAGGAATGCTGTGAGATTTCAGCACCTAAAGACAGAGCTTGTGACTATATTCCAATCTACAAATGTGAAGGATAAGAAATGGGAATGAATGCTGGTTTGCCAATTAAGCAAATCATGCTGAAGGGGGAAGCTAACAGTTCTCATAATATAGGATGTATGGACAAGTGTGTGTTAACAATCTATACAGCTATTGTCTCTGCTGTGTTGCATGTCCAAATTCTTAATGCAAATATACAAGTTACAAACTCTGAGTGATACTAGTGTTCATCTACAGATTTATCCACCCTTAACTTTCTGCAGATGTTGTTAATGACTCCAATTTTTCACTATACCAATGCAAAATACCAACAGGTTGCAATTCACATTACAGCCACTAGGTAGTTACGTATTATCACATACATACAGCATAAACATCTCCTGACAGAGTATAGCAAAATCATTTATTTTCCAAAACTGGTCATTCCACACCATTTATCTTGAGAAAGCTTTGCTAAAAAGGAAAGGTAAGTAAGTATGTATCTGTATTTCAGTGCTAGTTGGGACCAACACGCATTCTAGACAAAATAGTTTCTGCATATAAACAAAATTTTAAAAAAATAAAACCTAGTGTTTAAATCTATGTGATTTTCAGAAAATTGGCCACAAATGTTTATGATAGGTAACAATGCACAATTATGTTTACCTCACAAATGTACACACCAAAGGAAAAATCTTTTAGAAGTAGAACACCTATGTTTTTTTTATATCCAAATATCAGTCATAAAAATCTGAGAATGATTTAATCCTTTACTATTCTGCAGTCTGGAGAAAGACTGTTAAAGCAGCAGAAAACCAAAATGATATGGGATGTGTATTTACTGATCTGTCTCCACATCTGGAGAAACTTGCACGTTTCTTCTTCTAACACAGCTAATAAAGCGAGTGTAAATATCCGCGAAATCTGTGCCAAGTGCAAAACTCCAAAAACAGCCAGTCCCTTCTGCATTGAGCCACTCAATCAGCTCTTGACACACTGTAACATTTTTTACTGTTTTATAATTTTATATTATGTTTTTGTATTCTTGAAATGTGATGTAATGCTTCCGATATTCCTTTTAGTAATTTTTGCAGGCCCGACAAGAATAGCTCGATGGGAAAGATGTACTGTAAATATGTAAACCATAATTGTTTGTAACCACTTATCCCTTTTAACTTATTGCATATAGAGATCATGTCACTTTTGTAAAAAAAAAAAAGAGTAAAAAATGGTGAAAATTGCACATTTCTTTTGTACATTTATGTTTAATTCTCTGTGTTTTGGACACTGTATGCTGAATGGACACAGAAGAATTCATATTGTATAGTTAAACTTTCAACTACTGGATTTGTCCATTGAAAAAAAATATCTGTTGATGTCCATTTTTGTGCTGAGACCCAAAGTAGCAGCTCCACTGAACAGACCTTGAACAGAAAAAAAAATAGTAACAGGGGTTCTGCGTAGGTTTTATGAAGATGGCTACCACAATTGTGTGTTGTAGTGACATCAGGATTTGAGTAAGAATTTTTCTGACATCACATATCCTAATCATAGGCACGTGTTCACTTCCAACTTGTCTCCCAAATAACCTGTGGTAGAAAGGAAATGTGTAAATGTAATGCTTAAACAGTATCTATCCCAGGGCTAGATCAAGATCCTTAACTAAATAGGGTGTAGAGAATGCGGTGCCCCTCTGTCACATTCATTGCAATACAGTGAGTGAAACCTATGGCCAAAACTACATCAATATCATGTAAAAGCCTTATTCAAGTTTTGGAGCAGATTCTTATACTACTTTCACAATGAGTATAATACACTGTAAACTTATTCAGTTAGTAATCAATTAAATGTTCTCTGCTTAATAATTTCAAAGCAAACTAAAAAAGTCTAGACTGTATTAGATCATGTATATGGAAAGAAAAGAAAACAATCTTCTTGCTTTCAAATTTAGTTCTGAGAGTTAAACTTGACAAATTAAACTTTACGGAACTATCTATGCGCAAATTAAATATCAAAACTGTATCTTGAAAATAAAAACTTAAAAAAGTCTTCTGGGATTTAGATCTTAACTATCGAAATGATCAATTATAAAATCGTTTATAGCCATTAAATTAGTAAAAAAAATCTGCATAATGTTATAACTTTTTTCAAATGTATTAGTTTGTATTAAGTTGTTAAGTTGAAAAATGTCAAATTCACTATTCTAAATGTAAAGATAACACAGATCCATGAACATAATTCTTAGACTGACAACTTAATTGACCAGCACTGCTCAGTATTAAGCCGGGGTCACACATGCGAGAAACTTGCGCGATTCTCGTGTGAGTCTCTTGCATGAACTCCCGGCACTGCTGCCAGCACTCGGACTGGAGCGTGCTGCTGCATAGAAATACATGCAGCCGCACGCTCCGGTACGAGTGCCGACGGCAGTGCTGGGTGTTCATATGAGAGACTCGCACGAGAATCGTGCAAGTTTCTCACATGTGTGACCCTGGTCTTACTCATACAGTGGTTGGCTGTGAACACCTTTAATTTTAAGCCTTGAAGCAAATGCCTGCTTTTTTGCATAAGATCATACTTTAATAGTCTGAAAAAATATAATTTATATGCAGTAGAATTGGAAGTATCTAAATATATCAAATGCACGACACACAAGTGTCATATGGAAGAGGTAGCACGCGGAGTCCCTGAAGTCCTGTATTGTACACTGCAGATACTCTGTGTACCACCATATTTTTTTCTTATTGGTAGATGCACTTGACTGTTATCTCTGTATCGGAGAAAAATAGTCTAATTATGGTTATGAGAGTCTGATCAGTCTCTAATCAGAGTGGGATCAGTTTTTCTTGGAGATGGAGAGAAAAAAAAGAAGAAAAGTTTCTACACCCTCTCTATCATGTTAATCCATGAAAATTGGACCTCACGCAGATCGAAATCTGACATGTCACCAATTTTTTCCTCAGAATATTCAGCCTGAGAAAAAATTGGACATGTGCACAGCTCCATAGAATATCATAAGTACAAGTGCTATCCATGAAAATCACAGAAAGAACTCATACAATACAATCGGTTGTGTGAATGAGCCCTACAAGGAATAATATTGTTCTGAAGGAGAAATACTTCTAGAAGACAATGCAACCATTATTCTACATTACAATCAAATTTGTTACAAATCGAATTTCACAAATCAGATAAAAAATAATTATTTCTGTCCAATTAGAAATGAATGGACATAAAGGTAAAGTATGCATCAGACTCAAAGGGAATCCTCTGTTTGTGTATAGGGAGAAACCTATCTATCAAGAGGATCGAGGAGAGGAAAAGCCGTTAAGTATCTGCCCTGGACTAGTCTTCCGAGATGCAGTCCCCGGACGGATTTTTAAAGCGTGTTCTCTCTGAAACTGCAGAGATTCTGAGTAAAACATACACAACTGCAATCACACAGCCAGTGTCCGATTCATGTCGGCCACGGTTTGGGCAGCATGAATCAGATTCTAATTTCCTTTTATATATAAAACAGACTATTAAATATGGATTTGTCTGTATCCATGGCATGTTTCTCTTTTACACAAAAATGTGGATCTGCTACTTTACAGAAACTCAGCATTTCAGTTTTATCTTTTTTTTTTTAACCGAATATTGAGTCAGGTTTTGGTTTCCTAATAAATCCTTAACAGACATAAGAGATGGAAAATTTTCGAAAAAGTAGAGGCGTATCAAAAAAATCAAGCTATAACCAAAAAGACAAATGTAAAATGCCTTTGCTTGTCTTAATGCTGGACCAAAGCTCAATGTATGAAGGTATATGCACATTGTATATCCATGGCTAAATGTTGCTGACAATCTTGCAATATTAAGGTGTGATAAAGAAAACAGAACTTACATGTTCCTCGTGGCTTCACGACGCTGCTCTTCAAGACTCCGATATTGTAGACGTTGGTGCATATACAGCACAAATGGCTTAAATCCTGCGGTATTAAATTCACGTCAGTTTTTCCACCTCTGGAGAGTTTTATTATTCACTTCTGCTCTCGATACATTTTACCTTGTGTATTTCATTTGTAATGCCACTGTGACACACCAAAGGTTTTTCTCATTCTACGTGCTTACCAAATGGTCGAACAGATTGGAAAATACACTGCATTAGTTTCTAATTCCTAGCATGGAACTTAATGAAAAGACAGCACTGAGAGACAAATAACGTTTCCTCGGGAAGTGGCGTATTAATGTGGTGGACTTGTGACTTGGAGGATAAAAAACTATTCTGGAAGCTCCTTACTGCTCTGACACTGAAACCAAAGCTGATTTAACTGCACAGGTTGCTTTAAATTTTATAGACTGGAACAAAACTGTAATTAATCTAGAGCAATATCTGTATGGTCTGTAAAGCTGCACTTTGTGTATTTCTTAAAAGATTCAGATGTCACCTTTAATTTGTACCATAAGAATAAAGAATTGTTTGACATGAAATGTGATATAAAGTTGACTTTTTAGACATTTTCAGTATATGATTTCTGTATAAATCTATATATATATAAAAAGGAGTGTATGAGTGTATGTGTGTGCATCAGCCACGCCCACTCCACATAGCCCCACCCAAT
>VIAB01006422.1:12249-23924 GCA_009801035.1 Oophaga pumilio
TCTATATGCTTTCTGCTCGGCTTAGACAGGTGATCGCTGCAGCAGTGACGCCTGGTTGGGGCGGTCCATGTCCATGCTCAAACAATTCATTGGAATAGTAGAAAGCGATTATTACTCTGTTTATTGTAAAATTTTGGAAACAAATGTAAAACGGCTGAGCAAGCCCCCATAACTGAGCCCTGGTGACCCTTCTAGTTCATGGAAGAAGCCTCTACATGGAGCAGTGGAGCCGGATGACCTAATTTCTCATCCACATCATTACATTGCGTTTACTAAATAAACAAAAGAAAATGAAATCTCCAGAACCGCATCCGCCATTCATCCTTCCCTGTAAAGTAGCGGAGCGAGAAGAGGGCAGATTTATGGTTTTTTTTATAAACACAGCCGCACAAATCCGGTTGTGTTCTGCGTCCGCAGTTATTAGCTGGTTTATAAGGTTATGTAAAAAATACTATGACAGTATATTTTTACATGAAATTTAGGAAAAAAGTTGTATAATTATTTTCATGATTACGTTGGAGGAGATGATGACTGACATAGTGTTGGATATTGGAGGGGGTCTATTATTTAATAGGGGGTGACCCATAACGATTTGTCACCTGTCCACATGATGGGTGTCCATCTGCTGCAGATTCCCTCCGATCATGAGAATGGGAGCGGAGGTTGCACGTGCTCACGGCGCTTTATTTCCCTTGTTCTTTTGATCAATGGGGAGAACAGCAGTCGGACCCCCAGCAATCTTACATTTATGAAAAATCAGACTACAAAGGGATTTACGGTAGTCTGTTACCATGGAGACACATATACCTGAATAGGAGCTGTAGACACAAAAAAAAAGTAGGAAATATGTAAATCCAGGCCCTGTAACACAGAGGCAGTGAAAATGCTGGAAAGTTTCTAAGCCAGTAATAGGCATAATATGAACTTACTTTTTCTCCCCACAAAGCATTGGGGGAAAGCTATGCTCCCCCATCCACTGAACGGCGGACCCTAGCGGTAACGCTTGTAGCGGCACTGACAACCGATTCCGACAACACAATCTCTTGGATTTAGCTTATTTTCCTTTCTCACGAGGAGATGGGGACACTTTTCCACTTTTGTGAACAAAGCCTGTCCCCGTTTCATCAGTACTAAGGAAATTCAAGTCCGAGCGACACGGTTTCTGTAGTTTTTGCCCGTGAATTTTCATTGGAATTCCTTCCAGATATCAAACATGTGAGTTACTAGATTGAAGGTTGGCGGCTTCTCTGTCTTTTCTGGTAACTGATAACTCGACAACAGGACTTTTTTTTTATATTTTTCCCCAAATTTCCTGGTATTCCTAAATCCTTTACAAATTGTTATTTTTTATTTATTTTTTTTGTTTTCCATTGTCGAACAAATAAGATTTTTTTTTTTCATCTCTTCCTCATCAGCTCAGTCCAGAGGAAATAAATCATTTTCTGTGATTCTATGGAAACAATTTCAGGAGAATAACACCCTAATAAATTTCAGATCCAGTTTCTACGACCGCAGCGAAACAGCCGCGCGGAGTTATAAAATACCTATTATTTTCTGGATGCAATCTTCAGGAGAACTTTAAAAACCCGAAGAAAATGAAGAAAAAAAAAATTTTGAACAAATAATTTTCCATAAATTATCTTTTACTTCTCTCTGTACAATGTTACTATGTGCAGTTGTCTAAAAATATTTCACACTGTTTGAATTTTTTTCCTTTTTTTTTTCCTACAAGTTGTCTAATTACAACTCACGGTTGGACAAATTTTTTGGTAATTTTATTGCACCAGTTCATGACACCCAAAGATCTTAAAGAGATTTCTTGTTATGTCAGTGACAGTCGGTACTATTTGTAATTACGGTAATTTGTTACTAAGAATGGAGCAATTTTTACATTTTTTTTTATTTGTGATTTGTTGCCTAGAGGACCAGCTTCTTCTGCAGTCTGTGAATGGTTGCCAGTCTCCTAGACTAGGAGCACTGCACTTACAAGGCCTTTTGGAGAGAGCTGGTAAGTGCTGCTCTGAAGCTTCAGCACTACTTCGTTCTTTCTTCGACTTCTGCTTGCAGCATCAGAAAGGGCACGGATTATGACTATGCCAGCAGCCCAAACTGACAGTCAGGAGCGCACAACTCCTGCAGAAGGCTGGGGAGTCATGTGCTCCCGAAGATCAAAGTTGAGAGCAACCCTTTAAGCTGGGGCTTCACCACGACTGTCACATGTTGCATGGTCAAAGATTGCTAGATGTTACATTGCAGTACAATACAAGTGAATGTGGTTTCATTGCGACCCCCTGAGGGGACCAAGCACGTCACAAAGGGTCCATCTGCACTTGCAGTGCTTTCAAGATCGCGATGCGTTCACATTCACCTTTGACCAAGCAGCTTGTCGCGGCCACAATCAGCCCTATCCAGGCTGTATGGAGTCTTGGTGGCAAATCACCATGGGAAACTAATGCAAATTATATCTTGAGGAGGAAAGAAAACTATTTAGTTAGGTATTGGAAGCTGATCCCATAGCGAGCCTTGCCCCATAACTAATGATATAAACTATAGGAACTATTATGAGCCGGCCGGCCACAGGAGCGATGAAGTGACAAGACTGTGTCCAGACCACGGCAGATGTTTTTCAAAACTTTTTATTTTCTGAAGTTTTTTAGCCTGCAGCATTACAAAGCTGGAAATGAGTTGTCAGGTTCGGCTGCAGGTCTGTTCTCTGCCGTCTGTGCACTCCACACAGTTACATCCTAGGTGGCACAGACTCCGAACAATTGCAGGGCAAAAATAGATCACGTCAAGTGCATGGCGTTAGCGTTCAAAGGATTCTTTGTGCTGCACTCAGGATTAATGTACCAAATTGTCATGGAAAATAAAAAAATGTTAAATTTGGAATATGTGTAAACTTGGCTGAAGACCAGGACTCTCGAACATGTTCTACACGAGCTGCTAAGTCTCTCAAGTCCCTGCATGGAAATAAAATCGGATCTGCTCTGAAAAAGCGCAGATTATTTTGGCTCCTAGAATATTGATAGTTCAGAGGTGTTTATGGCCAATTGCTGAAATATTCAGTTCTCCACTGCAGAAAGGAGTACAGCGTTAAAATATATCCATTTATCTATATATATATATATATATTTTTTTTTAATGGCATCAAATAACAAGAAGTTTTTGCTTAATTTTGACTTTGCAGTCAAATTCTGCTTCTTTTTCTTTTGTTTTTCATTACATATTTTATTATCTTTTAAATCTGTAAATCTATGTAATTTTCCTTTTATTAAATTGACAGTGGTATCCACCAATTATGGTTGTTTTCAATATTTCATTTTGAGGAGGAAAGATTTTTTCTAATGCCGCCAGGTAATTGAGTATTTTCTTACCGTCGCAGACTCTTTGTAGAACAGACTGATTGGAACAGAACTTGACCCTGTCACCAACAATTATATTTGCAATTTTGCAAAAAAAAATACTTGAAGACAAACCAATCTTCTGTCCCATTAATCACAAAGCCAGGGATTATGGGTAATAATTTGGAAATTCATCTATGCAGTCATGGCCTCTATTACAGAGGGAATGCATTTACGGAAGAAACTAGAAGTCTGAGAAAGTCCCTAACACAGACATGAGCAATGGCCGATATTGCAGCCATTACAAATCTCAAAGTTGGATGTTTACTCCTTTAGATGCTGCTATGGTAGCTATATAGGATGTAATGCTAAAACTGTCCATAAGCAATCAGTGTTTATTGGCAGAGTTGGTGTCACGACTCTGTTAGGTGTTCCGGCGCCAGCGGCTCCTTCCCTGACCCTAACACTAGGGGCGCCCTAGCTCGCCCTGTTCCTCTGGATTATTTCTGATGGTGAAGATGCTGGGGCCACGTACCTTGCTTTACCTCCTGTATCCATCCTCGTATGTACCCAACCAGACTAGCAAGATAATACGAACAGGGATAAAGGAAAATGCCAATCATACCAATATAGTCACATAAAAAACAGAGGTAAACAGGGAGTGGAGGATGGGGTTAAACCAAAGTATGAAAAAAGGGAATTATCACACATTCAAAATCTAGCAACAGTCACAGATAAATCCACCAAACGCCTTCTCCCATCTTAACCACCAGTCATGCAGCAAAAGCTAGCTCTGAGAATGAGTGCTAGCCAGGGACCAGATTATATAGGAGCTGGGAGTGGCAAACTGCTAAAAGAAATTTACACCGGTTAATATGAAGGTGAGGTGCTTCTAATCTGTGCAGGTGTAGGAGAAATCGGACGCTGCGGTCTTCAGGCTCCTCTCTGTCGTGGTAAACCCATGACAGTACCCCTCCTTCTATGAGGGACCTCCAGAACTTCAGAATCAGGTTTATCAGGGTGTGCCACACGAAAAGACCGGATCAGCCTGGCCACATGGATGTCAGATGCTGGTACCCACATCCTCTCTTCAGGACAGTATCCCTTCCCGTATACCAAATACTGAAGCGACCGACGAACTAAGTGAGAATCAACGATCTTGGCTATTTAAAATTCCAAATTTCCATCCACTGACTGGAGATGGCAGTAGTGGTGATGGTACAGAAGAGGACACAATGTATTTTTTGAGTAGAAATCGATTACACACATTATGGATCTTAAAAGTGGGCGACAAGGCAGAATGCTACGGGATTGACGACAGTCACAATCTTATAATGACCGAGGAAACTGGGTCCCAGATTCAAAGAGGGAAGCTTCAACTTAATGTTCCTTGAGGAACCCCTTGCCACACAGACATAATTGATGATGAAAATCGTTCTTCAGGTACTCCAGAAGAATGATTCCTATTAAATGAGCTGAACTGAGAATGAAACCCGTATGCCCCCAAAAAACGGGGACTTACTAGTAGACTCGTGACAACGATTATTTCCCACGAATTCAGCTAGAGGTAAGTAGGTAACCCAATCCTCCTGATTCTAAGACATAAAACACCTGAGAAGTCTTACATTTCTGGTTAAGCCATTCAATTTGCCCATCAGACTGTGGATGAAATGCTGAAGAGAACGACAGGTGGATTCCCAAATGAGTGCAAAACACCCTCCAAAATTTGGAATTAAACTGCATCCCCGGTCAGAAACAATATAGGTAGGGATCCCATATAATTTTACAATCTCACTGATGAAAATTTGCGCCAAGATCTTGCTGTTAGATAATCTGGTAGCACAATAAAATGTGACATTTTACTGAATCTGTCCACCACCAGCAAAATTACAATATTACCTGTGGACAAAGGTACATCAGTGATAAAATCAACTGATAAATGAGTCCAAGGTCTACTAGGAATCGCCAATGGTTGGAGAGACCCAGACGTGCGAGTATGAGAGGTTTCAGAACAGCACAGACACTGCAAGCAACTACATACTCCCGGTCATCCTGATGTACCCCTGACCTCCAAAAATGCAAAGTAAGATGATCCGTGGTGGCTTTATTTCTGGGATGCTCAGCCAAGGCCGAATCATAATGTTCACTAAAAACTATCAGAGATTCACAGGCACAGTTTCCCTAATGTACAGGCAGCAGGGGCGTTCCCCTGAGCCTTAACAACCTAATTCTCAAGATTGAAGCATATAGACACAATAACCACCACCACTTTTTCTAGTATAGGTACCAGTTCATAATTATCTCCACCCCCCAGGAAAACAACACGATAAGGCATCTGCCTTAATGTTCTTGTTTCCCAACCTATATGTAACCAAAAATTTAAACCTGGTGAAGAACATTGCCCATCTTGGTTGTCGAGGCATAGACGTTTCGCAGACTCTAGATATACAAGATTCTTATGAAATGTGATTACCATAACCGGATGAACTGCCCCATCCAAAAAATGACACCACTCTTCAAAGGCCTATTTGATTGCCAAGAGTTCCCTGTTACCAATGCATTAGCTTCTCTCCGCAAATAAGTTTTTTAGAAAAGTATGCACGTGGACGCCATTTACCAGGAGACCCACCCTGCGACAATACAGCGTCAACTTCTACAATAAAAGGCTGAGTGACATCAGGCTGTATAAGAATCTGCGCAGATGCAAAATACTCCTTCAAGGTATCGAATGCCTCCCTGGCTGGACTGGACCACTTGGAAAAGTCTGTCCCTTTTTTGGTCATACCCCTCAAAGGTTTGGCCACTACCGAAAAGTTTTTGATGAAATTTGGGTAGTAGTTGGCGAAACCCAAAAACCTTTGTAACTCCTTCACATTCTCAGGACAATCCCAATCCAGTACCGCTCTGACTTTCGTTGGATCCATGCGAAAACTGGTGGGCAATAAAACATCTTAGAAAAGGGATCTCCTCAACCGAGAACATACATTTCTCTGGTTTGACATAATTTGTTGTGTCTGAGTATCTGTAAGACCTGCCTGACATGTACCTGATGTAACTCAAGGTCAAGCGAATAAATTAATATGTCATCAAAATAGATTACAACAAATCTACCTACCAGGTGACTACATGACTGCAGGAATTAAGTACAGTCATTGATAGGCCATTATTTTTAATCTTTAAAGATTCCATAAAAACTGGGTCTGTACCACAGGAATGGCGTATAGCAAATGTGGTGCCTATATTCAAAAAGTGGACAAAAACTAAACTTGGAAATTATAGGCCAGTGTGCTTAACCTCTACTGTGGGTAAAATCCTGGAGGGTTTTCTAAGAGATGCTATACTGGATAATCTGAAGAATAACCTCATGACCCAAAATCAACATGGGTTTCCGAGGGACCGTTCCTGCTTACCTCTTCATAGAAACTAATCTGATAAGCTTCTATGAAGAGGTAAGTTCCGGACTGGACCAAGGAAATGCAATGGACGTGGTGTATATGGACTTTTCAAAAGCTTTTGATGCAGTACCACACAAAAGGTTGATACATAAAATGAGAACAATGGGGATAAGGGAAAACCGTAAAGTCTGATTAAAGAGGTCCGGAATGAAAGGTAAGCGGACATGGATCCCGGACAGTGATCTGATTGAGTTTGTGGAAATCTAGGCAGGGGCATAACCCCTAGTCTGTTTTCTTTACAAAGAAAAACTCTGCTTCAATGGGGGATGAGGATGGTCTGATATGACGCT
The DNA here is from genome assembly GCA_009801035.1 of Oophaga pumilio. NCBI lineage: Eukaryota > Metazoa > Chordata > Amphibia > Anura > Dendrobatidae > Oophaga > Oophaga pumilio. The sequence continues at coordinate 19,336 of VIAB01006422.1, forward strand.
TTGCCAAACCCTAGTCACTGAGGCTGCACTCGCAGCAGCTCATTCACCAGTGGTTCTCAGCCTGGATGGTCGCATCTTGGCACCATCCAGGTTGAAAACAATTAATCCCCCAGACATGGATTATGGCGTGGGACAGTACGACAGACAGGTATGGTATATTGTTGTTTTTTTATTTTAGTTTCATTACAGGAGATCGAGGGCTTCGGTGGAATTAGACGAGGTCATAAGTATCGTTTAATTAAGATTATTAAAGGAGTCTGTCATTTTTTTTCAGTTAAAGGACTTTAGCTAATGTCACAACTCTGTTGTTAGGTGCCCCAGGACCAGGGGCCTCTTCCCTGACCATAGCACTGGGGGCGCCCTAGCTCGCCCTGTTCCCCGAATTACTACTGATGGTGAAGAGGCCGGGGCCCCGTACCTTGTTTTAGCTCCTCGCTCTGCCCTCAGTCTGTTCCCTTCCCCTACCGAGGGAAGAGGCGAGTAGTGTTGTACAGTAATACAAAAACCAGACCAACAGGGTAATACAAACGGATAAAATACCAATCATACAAATATACACACTTAAACAACAGAGGTAAACACCGAGAGTGGAGGATGGGGTTAAACCAAAGTAGGAGGAGAAAGGGAATTATCACACTCAAAACCTTTTTATAAAAAAAATAATGAAACATTTTTTTATCTTGGGGTGTGAATTGATCATCAAGAGGAAGGGTAAAGAATAGATACATAAATATATATACACGGTTTCAAAATAGGTACAGTGCAGGAATTTTTAAATCAAATGATTTTGAATGCAATTTCACTCCGATAACTAAGTCATGTTATTGAGGGAAATTTTGGGTGGTGTCTCTTCCCCCTCACACCACCCCCCCTAGAACGGCGACCCATGTGTTTGTCTATAGTGATAGGAGAAATACAGCAAAGAGGGGAATTTCAAAGGGAGAAACCACACCCACATTAAAATGGAGACACATATATAAAAATTCTCCTACCAGTCCTATAGCCCTATACACCTGATGAAGGCTCTTTGTCAGCAGAAACGCATTGTGTACCCAAGCTACATGTTCCCATTTTTTATGACGCTTGTCATTTTTAGCAATCCCTTTTAATGGACATGTAGGTTTTTTTTACTTGTAACCTTTGTGAATAAACCAAACCTTTTGGAATAGCAAAGTGTTCCCACCAGTTTGGCTAATCGGTCAGAGACCAGATTGGACCACAGACTGGAATTAAACCTTCAAACGGAAGCGCCTCCGGAATTTTTATCCATAAAACCTAGCAACAGTCACAGATAAATCCACCAATGTCCTTCTCCAACAACAACCACCAACAAACTCCAGTCATGCAGCATAAGCTAGCTCTGACAATGAGTCCTAGCCAGGACCCAGTTTATATAGGAGATGGGAGTGGTTAACAGTGAACAGATGAGAGCCTTCATGCAGGAAAGCTTCCAGGAGCTCTCAACTGAGCAGATTAACCTCTGCACTGCTAAAACAAACCTGCACTGTTTAATATGAAGGTGATGTGCTTCTAATCAGTGTAGGAGTAAGTGAAATCAGACGATGTGGTCTTCTGGCTCATCTCTGTCGCGGTAAACCCATGACAGTTGACCAGTCAAGGTGCAAATTGCATAAATGTTAGATCAATCCTACCAGAATATTACCATGCTGCAACTATTATCTTGATCTGTGCCCGAGAGGTTCTGCATTGTTAGTCCATATCTCCTATAACATTGACTGAAATATGGTCACCTTAATAATATGCCTTATTTTTTTTCTTGAATTAAGGTCAACCTCAAGGTTGCGTGTTTACTGCTTTTTATTTTTCACACTTTCCTACCATTATTTTGTAATAACTTGTTTGTCAAAATCTTTTGTCAAAAATGTGGGATTTTAATTGAAAATGGATTGAAGAAATTTGACTATGCAGATGGAATCGCTGGCGGTGTCATGTCACGCACATCAAAGATTTCTTATCCCACCATCTCTCTCTTGTGATTACTCCCATTTATTGCTGAAAGGAACCACACGCATTTTGACCGTTTTAGTAGCCCGTAGTCTGACAGTCCTGAAATCTTCCTTTTTTTTTTTTATCATCACCCCCATCTCGATGACATATATTGAAGAAAAGTAGGATTGGGCTGACGAATTTCACCTGCTCGATACTTATGTTTTCAAGGGTGATAAGTTGCTGCCAAAGGTGTCCGTCAGATGACATGTACTTGGCCCAGTAAAGTGTATATGGGGGGTCAGGAGCAACCATTATTGTAAAGTTTATGTGCAGCTTCAGTCTTCGTTGGGAGATGTTCCTGCTGCCTTCTACTATTAGCCCCCTCTGAGTTTCCAAAACAGAAGATGCAATTGAATGACACCTCAAGAGAAATATGGAATTATAATATTTTATACATTTCTTACAAATGCTTTATTTTTTATATACTCATTATAGTTCTTTTTCCCAGAATATGTTTATTCCTCTTCCATTATAGGCCAATCCCATTTAATTACATCAACCGATTGTCAAGAAGGAAGCACGCGGGTCCTATAAATGATTTGCACTAGATTGTCGTGGTGGGAGGCAGTGAGCGGAAGACGAGCAGGTCACAGATGTAGCGCAGCTAAATGAGAAAAATGTTAGTCAATATTTGCCACAAATTAGCCAAATTAACTTATGTAAAGAGGGTGGGTCGTCCAACTTGGATTTGGTCATTTTGGAATTTTCTCAGCTACTTTATAGAAGCTGATTTGGACGTGATGATTTTCCTGCGCCATTCACCTGATAGTAGAGTCTGTGCTTGGACTGGTACTTTTCCATTATTCGATGCTGCCAATAACTGACCATGTCCAGACCTCTAAGGCTGGGTCATCAATCCAGATGGTTACCAGTAAAGTCCCCCAACTTATTACTAGTAACCAGTTGTGCGCTGTCAGAGCCCACTATTTTGTGGGCCGTGACATGCTCTGGCTGCTTCGAGTTCTGTAAGCATCTCTAGAAGCTGAAGGTCAGAAGTGAAAACTTTGGCAGAAATACGGCATAGTTGGATGTCAGAGCTGATAACCATAGATAGGATGGTGTATTGGAAGAGGAGGAATAGAATCCGGATTTGGATATACAGTACAGACCAAAAGTTTGGACACACCTTCTCATTCAAAGATTTTTCTGTATTTTCATGGCTATGAAAATTGTAGAATCACACTGAAGGCATCAAAACTATGAATTAACACATGTGGAATTATATACTTAACAAAAAAGTGTGAAACAACTAAAAATATGTCTTATATTCTAGATTCTTCAAAGTAGACACCTTTTGCTTTGATGACTGCTTTGCACACTCTTGGCATTCTCTTGATGAGCTTCAAGAGGTAGTCACCGGAAATGGTTTTCACTTCACAGGTGTGCCCTGTCAGGTTTAATAAGTGGGATTTCTGGCCTTATAAATGGGGTTGGGACCATCAGTTGTGTTGTGCAGAAGTCTGGTGGATACACAGCTGATAGTCCTACTGAATAGACTGTTAGAATTTGTATTATGGCAAGAAAAAAGCAGCTAAGTAAAGAAAAACGTGTGGCCAACATTACTTTAAGAAATGAAGGTCAGTCAGTCCGAAAAATTGGGAAAACTTTGAAAGTGTCCTCAAGTGCAGTTGCAAAAACCATCAAGCGCTACAAAGAAACTGGCTCACATGAGGACCGCCCCAGGAAAGGAAGTCCAAGAGTCACCTCTGCTTCTGAGGATAAGTTTATCCGAGTCACCAGCCTCAGAAATCGCAGGTTTACAGAAGCTCAGATTAGAGACCAGGTCTATGCCACACAGAGTTCTAGCAGCAGGCACATCTCTACAACAACTGTTAAGAGGAGACTTTGTGCAGCAGGCCTTCATGGTAAAATAGCTGCTAGGAAACCACTGCTAAGGACAGGCAACAAGCAGAAGAGACTTTAAAACCAAAAACAATTCCGTGGCCCCCTCGGAAATACCTCCCGGGCCTAATCACACACCCAAGAAAAAGAGGAAAAAAGCGGACTAAATAAATATCATCAAACACAGATCCGCAAAGAATAGGAGGATTTTATGAAATATAATCATTTATTACAATTTAATAAATATATACAGACAAAGGTATAAACATGAGGTAGATGATATAAACAGCTAAGAGATATGGCAATTTTAAAGGATGTCAAATATCAAGCCAGACAGAAAAATATCCCATGAATATGCTGCACCTGGTCATTATTATGTAGCCAATCAATAATCAATAAGCTATAATTAGAAAACAGGGGGTAGAGTGAACAACAATATCATAGCATTCCCCCTTAATTCATATAATATTAAGCAGTAAAGAATGTTAGTCTGAACTTACCATAATAGAACAAGATAAATAATCTGAGCAAATATCCTAATGTTCTGACTTCATTGCAGGCTATAGAATCAAGATAATACACATGTGTCATATGTGCCAAATATCCATGATAAATTGGTTACTATTTACCTTGTGACATGGTAAAGACAGGTGCAGTGATGCCGATGGGATAGAGAAAAGCCCCAGAAGAGACTTGTTTGGTCTGATGAGTCCAAATTTGAGATCTTTGGTTCCAAC
>VIAB01006423.1:77151-87393 GCA_009801035.1 Oophaga pumilio
TATGTGGTTGGATTTCCTTTTCCAGGTCAAAACCTACCTTGTATTTTCATAACTACTTATTTTAGTTTTTAGTTTATAACCAAATTACTTGACCATTGTCCCGAATTAGGAAGACATCATCACTGGAAATACTTTTTCTGAAGCTGAACTTCTTTTGTGCCAATCAGCAAAGCTACTGTATGTCTGAAAGCCTAATTGAATGTAATCGTGGTGTCCAACATTTCTCTTGCAAAATAATCTGTTATGTAATCATAATGTGCTCTGGCCCATCATAAATTAAAGTGATGTTTTTATAATCTGCTTTTATGCTTAAAATACCATACCAAATTAGCATTGATGCAAATGAAAGCCATATCATATTACTATTGTACAGAACATTAGTCATACCCCATGTAGGATGTAGAGCACAGTTCTGGGTATAGGTAAAAGCAATATTATGCCATTTAATTGAGAATAGAAGTCTAAATGTCTTCTCGATAAAATAAGAAGTGATTTCATAGTAAAGATTGTCTTCCCACCAATATTTCTATTTCAAGCGTCAGTATTTCTATTTTAGCAACAGTGCAAAGGTCTAATTTCAACAAGTTTTGACTTAAAGAGCATTTCCATCTAGAATAATAAGAAATAGTTATCAATTCAAAGGGTTTATGCAGAACTATGGACCAAAAAACTAACTGACAAGTGGTTGCTACTTACCTGCCTGTTGTGCCCAATGCTGATCTCTTCCAAGTACAGAGCGGTCACAGACGAATCCTGCCAGCAGTTCAGTGGCTTCCATTGATGTCACATCGACAAAGCAGTAGCTTCTCTTCCATTCTGCTTTGTAACAGCGGGGAGCCGGCTGTCAATCAGCATGAAGTTGGCAGCCATGCCCCATTGGCAGAGTAGCCGGAATAGGAACAACTTCTCTGTTCACATTGAGTAGCTAAATTGCCGGCAGGAGCATTCAGAGACCACTGTGTGCCAGGGCTGGGTAGAACAGGCGGGTAGTTAGGAACTACAGTGCCTTGCGAAAGTATTCACTCCCTTGGATTTTTACCTATTTTGTTTTTGTAATCCAATTTATGTGTGATTAATCAGCACTAAATAGTCTAAGTTGGTGAAGTGAAATTAGAAAAATATAGGCATCAATTAAATTTATGGGATCAAATGACTAAAAATTGGCATGTGCATATGTATTCACCCATTTAGTTTTGAAGCCCTTAAAAAAATTCTGGTGAAAGCAATTACATTCATAAGTCACATGCTTAGGGAAAGGAAGTCCACCTTGAAATCTAAGTGTCACATATTTTGTCAGTATATACACACCTTTTCTGAAAGACCACAGATGCTGCAACACCAATAAGCAAATGGAACCACTAACCAAACAACACCATGAAGACCAAGGAGATCTCCAAACAAGTCAGGGACAAAGTTGTTGAGAAGTACATGTCAATGTTTGGTTCTAAAAAAAATATGCCATTCTCTGATGATCCCCAGGAGCACCATCAAATCCATTATCATCAAATGGAAAGAACGTTGTACCACAACAAACCTGCCAAGAGAGGGCTGGCCACCAAAATTCTCCACCTGGGCAAAAAAAGCATTAGTCGGAGAGGCAGCACAGAGACCATAGAGTTGGACTTTATGGAAGAGTGGACAGAGGAAAGCCTTTACTTACACACAAAAATTGTAAGGCTCGTTTTCAGTTTGCCAAAAGACATGTTGGAGACTCCCCAAATGTATGAAGGAAGGTGCTGAGGTCAGATGAGACCAAAATGTAACTTTTTGGCCACCAAAGTAAATGCTGTATCTGGCGCCAAACCAACACCGCTCATCACCCCAAGAACACCATCCCCACAGTGAAATATGATGGTGGCAGCATCATGCTGTGGGAATATTTTTCGGCATCTGGGACAGGGAAAATGGTCCAAGTCGAGCAGAAGATGTGTGGTGTGAAATACAAGGATATTCTTCAGCAAAACCTGTTTAAGTCTGTCAGTGATTTGAGACTGGGATGGAGACCTTCCAACAAGATAATGACACAAAGCATACTGCTAAAGCAACACTCGAACACTCGAGTGGTTTATGAGTAAACGTGTACATGTTTTGGAGTGGTCTAGTAAAAGCCCAGACCTTAATCCAATTGAGAATCTTTGGTCATACTTGAAGATTGCTATTCACCAGAGAAAACCATCTAGCTTGAAGGAGCAGGAGCAGTTTTGCCTTGAGGAATGGGCAAAAATCCCATTGTGAAGATGTGAAAAGCTCATAGAGACTTATCCAAAGTGACTTGCAGCTGTAATTGCTGCAAAAGTAGGATCTACGAAATACTGACTTTAGGAGGTGAATAGTTGTGCACTCTGAAGTTTTCAGTTATTTTGTCCTATTTGTTCTTTGCTTAACAATAAAAAGAAAACCAAATATTCATAGTTGTAGGCATGTTCTTTACATGAACTGATGCAAACGCTCAAAAAAAGCAGTGAAATCCCAGGTTTGTGAGGTAGCAAAACCCAAACAATTGCAAGGGGGTGAAAACTTTTGCAAGCCACTGTATCTGCCTGTTAGTTTTTAGGCCCATAGTGAAAAAAATAGTCATAGATAAACCCCTGTGAAAACAAGCTATCACCTATCCATAGGTGATAATTTGTCAATCGGTGGCAGTCTGATGCTGGGACACACACCGTTCTGCAGAGCAGGGCATTTTTATTCCTGTTAGAATGAATCGGCAGTGTGCATGCTCGACCACCACTCCATTCTTTACTTATGAGGCTGCCAAGTGATGCAGTCAGCTTTTTCAAGCCGCCCCATAGAGAATGAATGGAGTGGTGATAGCGATTCCCCATTCTGGTGATTGGTGTGGGTTCCAGCAGTCAGGCTCCCACCAATCAGCAAGTTATCACCTATCTCACAGATAGGTGATTACTTACTTTCATTGACAACACTTTAAGGGTAACTGTGCTTTCACGTATCTACTCAGAATAAGCTGTCCTATGTGTGTGTACATGAAGAATAACACCATTTTATATCAGTGAAGGCAGATTTTCACACTACTGAGATAGGAGATGACAGTTGGTGCTCATAAAATTCTATGAAGAAAAGAGAGTAAGAGCTAGATACAGAAACAGACTTTCTGCTGCAAGTTCTTCTAAATCTGTGGTTAAAAAAGTTAAAGTCTGTCTTTTAAGTGATCTTCTCCTTCCATAGAATCTTATAAGCAACAACTGTCCTCTCCTATCTAAGTAATGGAAACGTCTGTCTTCACTAAATACAGATTTAACAGATTTTACCTATGAAGTGAGAGTGACCGATCAGTCAGGAGAATAAGCATGGATTACAAAGTTGTTGTTTTTTGCAAAACTGTATTTCTTTCACTGTTGCCTTTGAAGTATGCAGGTGTTAATGTGTGGGGTAAAATATATCGGAGGTAAAGTCATCTCTCTTTGACCACTTCTGTTTATTATGATGGGTTTTGTGTTGTTTCAGATACATCTCACTCAGGAGAAATTGGCTCAAAGAAAAAAGTAAAGAGACTCTTGAGCTTTCAGAGATATTTTCATGCATCAAGGCTTCTGCGTGGAATTGTGCCACAAGCCTCACTGCATTTATTGGATGAAGACTATCTTGGCCAGGCACGGGTAAGAATAAATTCTGTATTACTTCTGTGTACTCACAGTTCTTACAATCAAATCCCTGAAAAAATGAAGGGTGTTCATAAAGCTCCTCTACTTTTAACAAAATAAACAGACACTAATATTTTACAGTCTATATAAAAAGTTGATAATACAAATTGCCTCTTCAGAAAGAGTACTTGAACGCTAGTGTCACCTATTGGAAGTAGCAATCTTACAAGTCAATATCGACCCTTTAACGAGCCCTGCCAATTATACTGGCATGTCAGGCATGTCACTCTTCATAAGGAGAGACATTACCCCTTAGATCCCAGTCAGAAGCCTCTTATAAAGCCAAATTAGATCCTCATGCTTTGCACTGAGGAGGAGCAACACTCCAAAACACGTCTCTATAAATAGAGATAGTCATTTGGCTTTTATCCTAAGTTATGTGGCAAACCTCGTTATAACAGCCTACAACCTGCAGTGATCCTCAGTCTACTAAACCACCGCACGACCAGCTCTACCCTTTAATAGTGTATCCTCACCCATCCCTGTAGACTGTGAGCCCTTGCGGGCAGGGTCTTCTCTCCTTCTGCACTTGTGTGTTGCTTGTATTGCTCACGTTTATTGTACTTGTCTATATTTGCCCCTTTTCACATGTAAAGCGCCATGGTATAAATGGCGCTATAAAAATGTATAATAATAATAATATAGTTGATATTGACTTTTAAGACTGCTACTTCCAATAGGTGGTTCAAGTCTTCTTCCTCTCTAAAGAAGCAAATTGCATATTTAATTTCACAGAGGAGCATTGACTGGCCTATAAGTCTCCTTACACTGGCATGCCTAACATGTCACTCTCCACAAGGAGAGATGTTACTCTTTAGACACCTATAAAAAGTTGAGTAACTTTGGAAATTATTTGCTTTAATCATTTACGACCACTTTTGATATGTCTGTTTTAGTAAATATTTGTATCTAGATCATCTGTAATGTGCTGTTCTTATTTTATTTCTCCAAGAAATGTATTTAAAAAATTGACAAATGGATGTTTCTGTTCACTTGTCAAAGTGGTTTGTCCATGCAGTACTGTTAGCACTGACTGAATGATGTGAAGATGTGTATAGACACATGGTCAACTGGTAACATTCAATTGTCAACTGATAACACCCAATTGTCAATTATTAGTAAATTGGGAATGGTTAAACACTGACTAAAGGGTAAAGACAATCCAGAATGGATAAATTATAGTTAATAAATTTTTTTTACTGACATGACTACACGTTAACTAATAGCAGCAGAAGTTTTTAAAGCAGCTATGTACTGTACATAGTAGGAGGAAACATCATGAAAATGTAAATGGCCCACGTTAAAACAGGCATTATGGCTCTCATCTATGAGCTGTGATGGCAGTAGTACTTCAGGTCATCAATTAGAGGCTGCAACATTTAATAGGACCTGTAACCAGATGAGAAGTGGCCAGTTTCTGCTCTTATTTTATTCCCTCTGCCCCCGTAAGCTGCTGTATTTTTAATTCATCATTCATATATTTCCAGAAATATAGCCCTTTTTATTTTGTATCAATTTTCAGTTATTAACAAGGGGGTGTTGTGGGAGGCATCTATTATCACATATTCAGTATGTCCGGAAATGTATGTGGGGTGAAAATTCTTTCTTATATAACAGAAATATATGCTATACACACTTCACATTGGCAAAATCTAGATCTTGAGAGTTTGGGTCACTTTAGGGTCCCATTAATGGTTTGAATATTGTGGTAGCTGTCACACATCCACTATATTCAAAGATACATAGACTGAAATCATAGATAGGGTATGTGCACATGTTGAGCATTTGCAGTAGATTTTTCTGAGTGTTGGCAGGAAAAACACTGCATAACATATGTGTTTTTACCTGTGTTTTTTCCCCATTCAATTGAATGGGTGAAAAATACTGCAAAAATGCTCAAAGAAATGACATGCTGCAGATTTGAAAAAACACTTTAATGGTTCTGCTCCGCAAGGTAATAAATAATATGCGGTACGTACATGAGATTTCAAAACTCTCATTCATTTTGCTGGAACTGTAAATGGCAACATTTTTTTTTAAAAAAACCACAGTAAAAATGTAACGTGAACAAGGCCATAGAGAGTATTACATGAATTGGAATTATTTAGAGACTTTTCACCTTTCTATGATAAAAAAAGATAAAAGCTATTGTCAATGGTGAGCCCCTAAGTTGGGCCGATCACTGATATCAGATACAGGGATGTGAGCCCCTACGTTGGGCCGATAACTGATTGCAGAGACAGGGAGGTAAGCCTTTACATTGGGCCGATCACTAATCGTAGAGACAGGGAGGTGAGCTCCTACGTTGGGCCGGTCACTAATCGCAGAGATAGGGAGGTGAGCCCCTATGTTGGGCTGATCACAGAGGCAGGGATGTGAACCCCTACGTTGGACCGATCACTGATCGCAGAGACAGGGAGGTGAGCTCTTACGTTGGGCTGGTCACTCATCGCAGAGACAGGGAGGTGAGCCCCTACGTTGGGCCGATCACTGATCGCAGAGACAGGGAGGTGAGCCCCTACGTTGGGCTGATCACTGATCGCAGAGACAGGGAGGTGAGCCCCTACGTTGGGCCGATCACTGATCGCAGTGACAGGGAGGTGAGCCCCTATGTTGGGCCTGTCACTGATCGCAGAGACAGGGAGTCGAGCCCCTACGTTGGGCCAGTCACTGATCGCAGAGACAGGGAACTGAACCCCTACATTGGCCCGGTCACTGATCGCAGAGACAGGGAGGTGAGCCCCTACGTTGGGCCAAACACTGATCACAGAGACGGAGGTGAGCCCCTACGTTGGGCCGATCACTGATCGCAGAGACAGGGAGGTGAGCCCCTACGTTGGGCCGATCACTGATCGCAGAGACAGGGAGGTGAGCCCCTACGTTGGGCCGATCACTGATCGCAGAGACAGGGAGGTGAGCCCCTACGTTGGGCCGATCACTGATCGCAGAGACAGGGAGTTAAGCCCCTACGTTGGGCCGGTCACTGATCGCAGAGACAGGGAGGTGAGCCCCTACGTTAGGCCGATCACTGATCGCAGAGATAGGGAGGTGAGCCCCGGGCCAGTCATGATCGCAGAGACAGGGAAGTGAACCCCTACATTGGCCCGGTCACTGATTCGCACGTTTATGAAATGAACTCTGATGTAGTGACATTTTACTATTCACTGATTGTACTGGCAGTATTTACAGATTTTCAGGAGTGGTGTACTTTAACATGTACAGCATATTAACTCAACAATTAAGCTAACAAGATTTTTTGTTTCATTCCCAGCATATGTTATCTAAAGTGGGGATGTGGAATTTTGACATTTTCCTTTTTGACCGCCTGACAAATGGTAAGCAGAATTTATGACGTACAGTTTTCTGCACATGTTTTCACCTACTTTTACTTCACATGGATAGCAATGTGCAGAGCTGGACGTCTGCTGTTGATTTGACATGTGCTATGGATTTGACATCATTTGTCATCGTTATCATGAAACATTTGTGTACCATAGGCATCAGAGCAGTTTTCATTGTTCATATCGCTAGTATGAATAACCACAGATCACTTTTCTCATCTCAGTCCCTGCATCACGCTTATTTAGCAGCATGATGTTAAAAATTGTGTAAGCGCTTGTCCAACCAAAGGTGGCCATAGGAAGATTAACTCTGCCCTCAGCATTATCACTGATGATTACAATCCTGAGTAAATGGCATCAAACATTATATAATGAAAATATAATCAGCTTGATTTTTTCAGCAGATGGTGATAGTTTAGGACAGACACTTATACTGAATTATCTACCATATGCTTCTCATGAACCCTCATCATTTAGAGACCACTTACCGTACTTACTTCCGTTATTGCTAGACTATTAGAACTGCATCGCTCACAAATGCTTGTTAAAGCAGAGATCTGGCCTGAAGTAATGCACAAAAGATTGAGCGAATTTAGCAGCAGGGGGTCGTTTGGAAAATTTCCACAAAAATGATTCACTAATCAAAGACAAGGACACATTCAATTCCATTGGTGCCCTAGACACCACTGTGCTGGACATATTGGGTATATTTTAATATTAGAGCTTAGCTAGGAGTAGGTTCATTTTTGTGCAGTATTATGGCTTATTTTTAAAATTATAAAACTTACATATTGACGGAAATGGGAATATAGAACAAATTGCTGCCTATAAGTCAAGTAAGATAATCAGATGGATTAAAAGGTATATAGATCTAACCGCTAAAAGCATAGTTCTACCACGCATAAAATGTTTTGCAAATTTTTAGATAAAAGTGTGTGAGAAAACAGCAAAACTGCGGTAGACAACCAAAATATATGGAATAAGTCTACTGCAGTACCCAGAGAGCTTTTCAAAGCTGGGTAGTTTATTTTTGGAGAACAGTTCTAGGTGGCCTAATGATCAGTACAAAAGTATCTACTCCAACTCCACCGATAGTGTGATGTTGCTATAATACTGCCAGGACATGTACCGTTATGCGATAAAAGTAGGACAGGGTCATAGAAGGGTATCAGCCCTGTAGGCTTTGCAGTATCTGCTCCTTTATTCAAGTAGGAACATGATGAGCACTGCCAGAGTCCTATAAAAGGCAGTCAGTGGGCAATGAGTGTGTATGTATTTGACCAAACTGCCAGAAACAGACTCCACAAGGGTGGCAAGAGTACCCGACATCCAAAAGTGGTACCTATGCTCACTGCCTTGCTCCGTGCAGCTCAATTGGCATTTGTTAGAGAACAGCAGACTTGGCAGGTCTGCCATTGCTGCCTTGTTCTCATCTGAGAGCAGGTTCACACCACGTACATGCAGAAAACGTAAAAGAGTCTGGAGATGCCATGGTAAACATTATGCTGCCTCAAGCTGATCCAGCATGACTGGTTTGGCAGTGGGTCATTGATGGTCTGCAGAGACATATCTGCTGTGGGCTACTAGGATGAAATCCTAAGAAGAATTGTCAGACCTTAGGCTATGTGCACACGTTGCGGATTTTGATGCGGATTCGCAGCGATTCTGGAGTCAAGGAATTGTATCAAATCCGCAGAGTAGTGCACAACCAATGTTAGCCAATGGTAATTTTAGAATTGGTATGCACATGCTGCGGAAAAATACGCATGGATTTGCAGCGTTTTATTTTCCGCAGCATGTCAATTCTTTTTGCGGATCTGCAGCATTTCTGCACCCATTGACTTCCACTGAGTCGGTCAAACCCGCAGCAAAACCGCAGGTTTAAAAATATCTGCGATTTTGTTGCGGAGTTGCATGCAAGAAACGCTGCAGATAGGGAGGAGGAAGAGTGTGTGGGCGGAGACTGTGTGTGAGCAGAGACTACGTGTGTGCGGTGAATATGTGCGGGTCTGTCTGCGGGTGTCTGTGTGTATTTGTGTGTGTGTGCGGGTGTCTCTGGGAGTCTGCAGGTTTGTGTGTGTGTGTGGGTTTGTGTGTAGGCAGGCATCATCCGATGGGACTACTAGTCCCATCCGGCTATGTCTGCTACAGTGACAGCATTAGCCGATGATGGGACAGTAGTGGTCCCATCATCTGGCTACTGTGTTGAATAGTAAAAAAAAAAAAAACACAAACAGACATACAGTACACATACCCACCATACAGCTAATCCCCGACGCCCTCAATCCTCTGCAAAAAAAATAAATAAACCAACAATATACTCCCTGTTCCGAGGTGTCCCACGACGATCTACCGTGGAGAGCGGTCACATCGGGAGATGTGACCGCTCTCCAGTGGCCTCCAGTGATAAAATGATGGAAGGTATCCTTCCGTAGTGTATCACTCCGCCGTCAGAGGTCACAGGAGTTCGTCCTGTCACTTGTGGCCCCTATGCGTGGGAAAATTCTCATGCAGCGGTGCCTTAAAGTGAGAGCATGAACTCCAGTGAACCCTCAGTTATAACACTGCAGGAGCCATTATCTCCTGTCAGTGTGTCACTGGAGGCCATGTAGAGCTGTCACATCTCCCGATATGACTGCTGTATAGGGGAGATCGTCATGGGACACTCGTTATTAAATGGATTACATCGGAACATGGAGTATTTGTGTTGGTTTATTATTTTATCTTTTTTGCAGGAGATCGATGGCTTCAGGGAATTAGGAGTATAATAAATATGGGAAACTGTGTTGTGTTTTATTTCATTAAAAGACTTTATTCTTGCTGTGTCTTTATTTAACCCATGAACAACTATAGGATTAGTAATGGATAGGTGTCTTATTGACACCTCTCCATTACTAAGCCGGGCTTGATGTCACTTTACAATACAAAGGTGACATCAAACCCCCAACTATTACCCCATATGCCACTGCTAGAAATGTGCCATTTCTGGGGCGGCTGAGAGCTGGAGTTTTTAGCCAGGGGGGTTCAATGTCCATAATCCCTTCCTAGGCTATTAATATCATCCCGCAGCTGTTTGCATAGCCTTTTCTTGCTATTTATTATAGGGGGACGCAGTCATTTTTTTGGGGGGCCCCCTATTTTAATGTCCAGTAAAGGCTAATTATACAGCTGTGAGCTGATATTAATAGCTTGGGGAGATCCATGGGTATTACCCCCTTCCCAGGCTATAAACATTGGCC
>VIAB01006425.1:84930-95451 GCA_009801035.1 Oophaga pumilio
CTCAGTGGGCTCAAAAATAATCTGTATCTACGCCTGTCCCATCTATGTGCCTATCAATACACCTACAAAGGGTAACACAATTTTTAACTCTTAACCTTAAGAGTAGAGATGATTCCATCCTATGGTTGTCAGATGGGAACACTGAGAGCCCATACTTTCTGACAGCAACCGCAGCTCTACTTTTGATTAGCCTGCTTGGCTGGCTAGTCAAAAGTGAAGCTGTTGTGTAAGAGGGCTCCCGGCCGGTGGCAAGAGAGTAGTGATGTGGACAGGGTCGTGTGAATCAATTTGCACCAACTCTACTCAGGAGCTTTAGTAGATGAAGAATCGTATCTTTACCTTAGGACCCCACTTGATATATCATTGAGGCAGAGTAACAGAGATGCACCTCTGGAGCCCCAATGGTAAATTTGAAAAAGGTTCCACTATCCCTACCATGTATCATTTATAATCTTGGCCCCTTCCTGTGTGCTACAGGGTCTTTCTGGGCCCTTCAGACATCGGGAACTGGGTGCAATTGCTACATTATCACCCCCTATAGCTACACCACTTCATTATACAGCTCCCCCTAGTGTTTAAAAATGAAAAATATCCAATTTTTTTAACTATTTTTCATTTTATACCATTAAAAAAGTAATATTTTTCTTAAAAATTAAAACATTAGTACTTTACTTTTTGGCATTTTTTAAGATTTTCTTTATATGGCACCTTCTCTTTAATGATACAATCATTTAGTTTTATGTATTCTATTATTATTATGTCTATTACTGTTCATATTTCAATTTTCAAACTTTAGAATTTGGAACTTGAATACAATTTGAAAAAATAAAAGTGAATAATAAATTTGAGGAAAATTTGGAGAAAAATTGAAGAAAAAAAATATTACAATTTGAAAAATATATATTTTCCAAAAATCAGTAAGTAAAGTCTTTAAGGTAAATCATAGGGAAGACAACGAGAAGAGGTTCACTTGCTGATGATGCATTTCCCACCTAATTGACATGAATTTTTTCAACGTGGCCATTAGGATATTGAAAACTAAGTGACTTTTATTTTAAACTTTCAGGCTAGGAGGGAACATTTTTGGTTGCTCATTCTACGCTAGGGAATGTGCATCTTCTAGTGTCAGGGCTTTCTAGGAACACATGTACTGAGGGATGGGGAGGGAGGATCGTGGTGGCACCATGTCAGTTTTCGGGATGACGTTATCCACTTTCATTTCACTTTACAGATTTTTTTTCTGTCTCTTTTTATACCCAGCCGAGAGAGACATTCACGGCGCACGGTGTGTTTTAAATAGTCTGAATGGTTCACTGTGCTGACGATGGCCCGGCGTATCCTGTAACACTCGACACCGATTGCACAAAAGATCCTTTATTTTCGGACATGTTTGTGTTGGCGACCATGCATGGACTTTTTACCCTACCTGCACATAATCCACGCTCCGGCCCAGAGCTTTGAAGGCGGTGTACATCACTTCTCGTTTTCCTCCCCATTTTTGCATGATGCACAGGTATCTGTTGGTAAGAACCAGCTGGGTGACTTGCTGTATGCTCTCTTTGTGAGACTCTTCCGTTTCTCCTGGACCTTTTTCGTGGAAGTTATTTTTCCAGATATAAGTGGCACTTCGATCATTCCCCATAATGTCGCTAAATATATCCATCATGTAAAGGTCTTCTTCGGAGTTACCGTCGATGACCATGATGACCTTCATCCCCGGATAGGTCAACCGTTTCACAGACAGTAAACATTTCCGTAAGTAGTCAGGGTCCTCTTGATATGCAGCAATACATAGGGCAACTGATTTATTCAGTTTGATAGGGGTTTCAAGAGATCTCTTCATCTTCCTGTGCTCCAGGTAGGCGAAGAGGCTTTGGATGAGGAGATGCAGTGCTAGTATGGCACCGTAGAGTCCAAAAGAAAAGTAGTAGTTGTCCGTTTGGATAAACTGATACCCAACAATGTAAGCAGCTGTAATTCCTAGTAAGAGGGACACTCCGAAGAGGGTAGTTCCAATTATTCTTAGGATACATATAAATCGTTCACAATGCATCTGAAAAGGCAAAACAAAAAATACAGAACTTATTAATTACACATCTGGAATATTACATCCAATTGTCCTTAAGGAGGATTAGTCACCACCTCTGACATGTCTGTTTTAGTAATTATTTGTATTCCCCATGAAAAAAAAAAGATTCTGGAACAGCTCTTTCTTATGCTGCTTTCAAGCATTTTTTCAGCTTTTTCTGAAAAGCTTTTTTTTCAGATTTTTCTTATAACACTATGTTGTGCTTAAATTGACAACAAGGCGCTGCCATTTTTTCCTTCTGAGGCAAGTCTAAAACTCTCAGTGCTGATTGGACAGTGTAAGAGTGTGGCAGGGACACACCCAGTTGTCAAATTATGCATACATTTCTAGTACAAGAAGCAGGGAAAAGGCATAACACAAAGATATAAGGAAACAGTTTCCAGAATTGTTATTATATAGGAAACAGGCAAAAACCAAGATGTCAGGACGGACACATAGAAGTCACCAATTTGAGCCCCGTTGAATAACGTTGATAAGAAGACAAGGTGGCTTCTGAAAAAGTTATTCATCAAGATTTATTTTCCATACTAGTCATGTCAGATAAACTCATGGGGTGCGATTATAAGCTCATATTTCTAGGAAGCCTAATTTCCAGACAGACCTATACTTATAGGAGGTCATCAATATACCTGTGCTGGGTCCTATATCCAGAGCCCCTCACAGATCAGCTGTTACCAGTGCAAACAGTGTAAAAATCACAGAGCATGGAGCCAGAAGAGCACAGTTCCATAAACCATGTAGTGGCCGTTCTCAGGTACTGCATCTCGGATCTCATTGAAGTCAATGTGATCTCTGATAATTATGGACTTCTGGTGACCACGGCTCCGGGGTATGCCAGGTGCTAGACCAATCTAGTATTGATGACCTATTCGAGGGATAGATTATCGGTATATCAATCCAGGAAAACTCCTTTAAGAAATAAGTTGGCTGTCCAAATAGTACACAATAAAATGCCTAAATAATACCGCCATATAGTTAACTATAAAGCAGGAGACAGAGATAATAATAATAATTATCTTTATTTATAAATTTATAGATTTAGCAACTGCACAGTTTCACTCAGTGACACCACACAATAATAATATACCATGCACCATACAATGCCTAAATAATACCGCCATACAGTTCGATACAAAGTAGAAGAGATCCAGTAACTACCCAGTTACCTCTATTGTTGGGCGCACTGCATAGGGACACCATACAATAGTAATACACCAAACAATAATACATAATACAATTTTTTAAATAATACCGCCACATGGTTCACTATAAGATGGTGTGCACACTTTGCGTTTTTGCTCCGTTTTTAGATGCAAATTAAAAGCTGCGTTTTACAGTACCAGCAAAAACTATGAGACTTCAGAAATCTCATGCACATATATTGTTTTTTTTTTCCTGACTGAATTGGAAAACTGCTGCGTGTCACTTTTTTTAACGTTTTTGCAGTGTTTTTTCACCCATAGGAAACAATGAGTAAGTGGAAAAAATGCAGCAAAAATGCAGTTATCAGGTTTTGAAATGTTTTGGGTGCAGAAAACAACAGGCACTAAACTGTATCAGCAGGAAAAACACAGCAAACAAAAAAAAACCATCAAAACTTGCTTTTTTTAAGCAGTTTCTTCACTGCCGAGACAGCAGGTTTTACCTGCAGAAAAAAAAATGCAGCAAAAACACAACGTGTGAACATAGCCTAAATCAGGAGACAGAGATTTAGTAACTGCACAGTTCTCTCTGCGCAGTGACATTTTCCTCTTTATGTCTGAATTGCTCCTTTGTCTCGGTGGGTGACGCTGTGACAGTTTTTTGCATTGGGGCCCGTTACACCCCTGGTTGTTACATGTCTATTTGACCTTACGCCTATTCTAGCCTTCAGTGCACGGCCACGGCTGTTAATATTGGGTGTAGCCTCTTTGTAGACGAGTTGGAGGGGTGTTGACCTAACGGCACAGATCTCCTAGGTAATTCTTTCCACCAAGAAACCCGGGACAGCCCAGATTATGGGTTTAGGTGGCAGATTGTTTACATTCAAGGCTGAAGATTGAGGTCCTGGGAACGGTATGATAAGCCGCCTCTGGCCTTTCTTCCCTTTGTGCTTTATCAGCCAGCAGAGCATGCTCTGATTTCTCTCCTCTCACATCATCTTTTGGCTACAGCTGGATTTTTTTGAAACACCACCCTGTGACATCATGCAACTGCAAATTCTGTCTTTTCCTGTACAGCTAGAAGCAGCCCAAACATTACTGAGACGCGGGCTGTCTCCACCGTTACGATGTCCGTTGTAAGGATTAGCCTCGACTTAAGACGTCTTCCTTCAGCTCCAGGCACATGCTGAAGTCGTTTATATGCAGGAGGGGAGAAACGTCAATGCAAATTGAATAACTAGTCACGCTGCTCTGATTGGAAAAATTGGGGATTTTATTATAAAATTAACTGTCGATAAACAAAATAATCTTCACTTCTGACGTTCAAGTTCGTCATGGACTTCAAATTTCATCAATCTAATGGGGTTCCGATAATTTACCCAATTGCTCAGAACGGTTTGAAATGGCTTCCGTCACTGCCCAAATGATTGCTGTCTCTTTGGATGACCTAAGTAAGAACATAAGTCGATATCGATGTCGAATGGGAGTGACTTACTTCTATGGGGTAGAAAGGATTTGCCATGATTACATTTGACAGGCCTGATCCATGGAGATTGTCCACATACATGTCACATCGTTGGTCAATCTCCTCAATATTGTCAAGTGTATGGTCAACAACAGGCATCAGAAAGTTGTGTAATTCCATTACTAGGCTTCTCTACGGTTTGCATTTTCTTACTAGGGATTGGATTTCTGCATTGTCTCCTTGAGTTAAGGAGATGTAGGTTGGCTAAACCTTGGTGGCACTGATCATTTATGGTGGATGACATGTCTGTTCATCCTACGTTGGGGGAATGGGTGGCTCATTAGAAATAGCTTTGGGCATGTTACGTCGTTGGCCAATCTCCTCAATATTGTCAAGTTTCCAATGCGTATGGTCAGCAACAGGCACTAGAACATTGTGTAATTCCACTAGTAGGCTTCTCTACGGGTTGCATTTTCTTAGTAGGGATTGGATTTCTGCATTGTCTCCTTGAGTTAAGGAGATGTAGGTTGGCCAAACCTTGGTGGCACTGATCATCTATGGTGGATGACATGTCTGTTCATCCTATGTTGGGGGAATGGGTGGCTCATTAGGAATAGCTTTGGGCATGTTACGTTGTTGGCCAATCTCCTCAATATTGTCAAGTTCCCAATGCGTATGGTCAGCAACAGGCACCAGAAAGTTGTGTAATTCCATTACTAGGCTTCTCTACGGGTTGCATTTTCTTAGTAGGGGTTGGATTTCTGCATTGTCTACTTGAGCTAAGGAGATGTAGGTTGGCCAAGCCTTGGTGGCACCGATCGATCATCTAAGGTGGACAACATGTCTGTTCTTCTTATGTTGGGGGAATTAAGCATAGGGCATGTAGCATTCTTAACATTTCAATTATTTGTTTTATAGAAAGAGGTGTCTGAGAAAGGTTTATTCTCCTCTCCTCATTGACTACATGGGCATGTTTGGCCTAACCAAGTACTGTATGCAGTTGTATGGGTGGCTCGTTAGAAATAGCTTTGGGCATGTTACATTGTTGGCTAATCTCTCAATATTGTCAAGTTACCAATGTGTATGGTCAGCTACAGGCGTAAGTGTACAATGTCTCCATAGGGGTTGAATTTATTCTTCACTTTATTTCATTTTTGCATTTTCTCACTGAATTAAGGAGATAAAGGTTTGCTAAACCTTGATGGCATCGGTCAATAATCTAAGGTGACGACATGTCTGTTCATCCAACGTTGGGGAAAAAGCATAAGGCATTCTGATTTTTTAACATCCCCCATCATCTCTTCTGTAGGGAGAGCGAGGTTTATTCACCTTTTCTCATTTACAACATGCCTACGCTTGGCCAAACAGAGTATGCACTTGTATGGGAGGCACGTTAGAAATAGCTTTGGGCAGAATGACTTTTGGTTGAGTGTTGAAGATCTCCTGTGGCTCTTCTGATTAGTAAGCACCATGACGTCATTCGCGTGTCGTGTCGCAACATGGGTCTACTAATCAGAAGTGGTGCTGAGGATGCTGCAGGTATGAGAAGAGTTGTAGGGTTCTGGTCCTTTTCAAGTGGCCGCTGGACCAGGAACAAGAACATTGAATTTGACACTTCTTGAAAATGTATGGCCATTGGCCACCATTAATAAAATGTAACATGCCCTGTTGTAAACTGAAAAAAATCAGCTTCTGGCAAATTCAGCTTTGCTAATTCTTCATGATCACTATGAGTCGATAATGATATCACCAGACTGAAGAAAGCATAACTGTATCTACTAGACTTTCTTTCACAAGGCCTTACGCGAGCCATCACAAACGCTCAATGCCACCAATCACCTACTTGGAGCGTCACAAACGCTCAGTGCAAACAATCACCTACTTGGGGCGAGGAGTCTTGTAGGACACTGCAAGGGACATAGGTTTTAATACTTTTTGAAGCAATATGTTGGAGCAGCTTCATGCACAATTTACAGAAATCTTCCTTAGGACTGAGAAGAAGGAACCGTACACATATAACTTGTTCTGTACCCGAAAGCCAAGATATTTAAAAGCCTCACTGTGTTACTGGAATGTGATGAATTTACCTCAAGTAGCACATGTTTTTTTCACCTCTCCCCCCCAAAAAAAGTCTGTACTTTCATAGAAGATGACAAAATAGCCTTTCAGGACAAACTGTAACCCTGGGAAAAAGAACGGAGCGGTAACAAGACCAGCCCCTGTTATGGAAAGTGCCGAGTGTATATAAAAAGGTAGAGTTATAGTAAACGTTAGCAGCGGGCAGGGTCATTCATCAAAGTCTCCGATGTGCCACATGCTAATATAATGTAATTACCATCGGGGCAGGGACATGTTGTGTTATGAAACAAGGTCTGGAGTCAGACCACATTTGTGTGAAAAGAGAAGAAACTGAGTTCACTTGTCCTCATAGCTACTGTAATGATTGATTCAATTTAAAGGGGTTGTACTGGATTAGAAAAAAAACATGTCTGCTTTCTTCCAAAATAGCGCCACATCTGTCTACAGGTTATATGTGGTATTGCAGTTCAGCCTCATTTACTTCAATGGAGCCGAGCTGTAATATCATAATATCAGCCTATCAACAGGGGGCACTGTTTTTAGAATAAGTCAGATACATTTTTCAATCATTTGATTGGACTATATAGGTTTTTAACCACCCAAATTGTTATCTAACACCATCAGGGGTCATGATATATGATGCTTTAAAGTGGACCTGTCATTTGCTCAAAAAAAAAAAAAAAAAATGCCTAAGCTATCTTGATTCTGACGCTCTTTTCTGATTTGTCGCTCCATTGCAGACATATCCACATTTGTTTATTCTGGAGCGCAGTATGTGAAATCTCTATTGTAGTCCAACTAGGTTTCTTTGTAGACTTTTCTTTGGCCGTGAAATTTCACCCCTCTCACCCACCACCTGCCAATCACAGCTCAGCAGCTGATCTAGCATTTTCAGACACTGCTGAACTGTGATTGGTAGCTTCTAGTACATAGGGGTGAAAGCTCACGCCCCCAGAGAACACTGTGAGGAAACATCCAGTTGTACTGCAAAGCAGAGATTTCACATTTTGCGCTCCAAAAGCAACAAATGTGAATATCACCGCAATGGAGCAACGCAGAGCAAAATGGAAAAAAGCAGCAGAATCGAGGGAGCTCAGGCATTTTTTTTTGCAAGGTATTTAAATCAAATTTTTCAAGCAAGCGACAATATAAATGACTGAAAATGTCAACAAGTTGTTTTATAATAGAATTTTTACCAAAATAACCCCAATTACACTTCGTAATATGTATCTTTAGGTAATTTGCAATTGTGGAGTCTGTGAATGTTTAGGTGACAACCCCCAAGGGGGCAGTAATTGAGGTGTAATATTTGCCCAAATCAAAGAAAAAGTTGACAGAGTTCAGACCATTACCTCATGACTGTACTAATGACCAGTCACCCACAGGATGGCTATGGAAAAACACGAGTGCATTGATGTTGCCACCAACCTCGCGAAGAACAAACTCATAAAATGTGAAGTTCTCGCCGCCAACTCGGCAATTAACCTCTATTCCTTTATGTTAAATAAACCCAGATTGTCATTGAAACAACATTCTGATTGTAATAGACCATTTGGAAAAGTAATATTTCAGAAATGTCATAAATGTAGTAGACTCAGAACTACTCATGATATTAATTATGGTAACACTACATGTCTACGTAGAGGGCCCAGTTAGACAGTGTCAGACTGAAGAACATTGGGCCCACCAGAGGATTTTTATTCTGAGGACCCACCTTTCTCCCCCACTCAAGACACCCATAGCAGCTGCAAGGTATGCACTACAAATTCTCCTGAAGAAGCCAGGGCCCACCGGAGGATTCTCCGGTTCTCTGGTGGGCCAGTCCAACCCTGCAGTTAGATATCATAAGATAAGAGCTTTTTGAAGGGTTGACATCTCACTAAGACTGGATCACTTCACAATAGGACTCCATGTACTCTAAAGACCTAGACTTTGGAAGACCGAGGACATTCATGCCACGGAGATAGCCCCTTGGGAATGGCACATGAAGAGGTTAGTCCATCTCAGGTTGTCTCCTTCCTGGGTGTGGAAAGATAAAGTTAAAAGGTATGAATATGTGAGGGTAAGCTTGAGAGCAGTGGGTATAGAAGTGTAAATTGGAAGAAAGGGGGTTGGAATAGTATGCGTATAAAAATTGGGAATGGAAGAGTAGGATTAGAAGAAATGGACATGAAAGAGCATGCTTGGAAGGACTGGCTATGGGATAAAGTTGAAAGGTATGAATATGTGAGGGTAAACTTGAGAGCAGTGGGTATAGAAGGGAAAATTGGAAAAAATAGGTATGGAAGTGCAAGCTTGGAAGTAAAGGATATATAAGAGTAAGCTTGAAAGAAATTAATATGGAATGTTAAGCTTAGAAGAAATGGACATGGATGAGCGTGCTTGAAAGGACTGGGTAGGGAATGGAAAGCTTGGAAGATATAGGTATGGAGGGAAAAGCTTGGAAGGTATGTGTATGGAAAGGAAAGCTTTGAAGGAATGTTTATGGTAAGGCAAGGTTGGAAAGATTGGGTACGTCATGGAAAGCTTGGATGGAATGTGTATGGAATTGTAAGTTTAGAAGTAATGGGCATGGTAAGTTATGCTTGGAAGTAATGGGTATGGAGGGGTAAACAGAAGGAATTGATATGGAAGGGTAAGTTTGGAAGGAATGGGTTTAGAAGAGTAAGCTTGGATGGAATTGGTATGGAATGGAAAGCTTGGAAGGAATGGGTATAGAAGAGTAAGCTTGGAAGGAATGGGTATAGAAGAGTAAGCTTGGAAGGGATGGGTATGGAATGGAAAGCTTAGAAGGAATGGGTATAGAAAAGTAAGCTTGGATGGAATGGGTATGGAATGGAAAGCTTGGAAGGGATGGGTATGGAATGGAAAGCTTAGAAGGAATGGGTATAGAGGGATAACTCTGAAAGAATTTGTTATGGAATGGCTTAGAAGAACTAAGTATAAAGAGTAAGTTGAAAGTAAAAAGCCAGTGGGAAGAGCTCAGGTGGGAGCACATATTACTTATTACAAATATCTAGGGCTATTTTGCTTTGTAATGGAGCTTTCACTTTTCTATGTATCCCAAGTTTGTTTTAATGTCTCCCCCAAACCCATTCCTATGTCCATGTAGAGCTAAAAAGTCCTTTTTTTGTTTCCTTAGTGTAAAACAATGCTGCACTGTCTCAAGTGAAAGAGGTTAAGTGATAATCCTTGTAGAGCGTAAACTCATAAAATGAATAGGAAGGGATGGATTAATATAAAGAATGTAGACTTTACTTGATTACCCACCAGAGCCTGTGTGGCTGGATACATGCACAATCTCGTTGTGGAAAATTATATCATGTCTGCAGTGGTCCCAAAGATCTTTCGCCTGCCAAGTGTTATCCAGGCATGGAATTATGGAATTAGGATTAAAATTGACAGGCTTTGGAATGAAAAAAGGAACTGCCTAGTAGAGACAAGCAAAAAATAAAAGAAAACATTGTGGACATGTCTTATCGGGTAGTCAATGACTGTGTCCAAAGCCAACTCTGATTAGTGATCTAAGGTCCATCTATTTCTCCTAAAAGGGTTTAGATGAGATCTAGGGATCCTTAAACTCCATATATTTTATATTTGTTG
Source organism: Oophaga pumilio (assembly GCA_009801035.1). Classification (NCBI taxonomy): domain Eukaryota; kingdom Metazoa; phylum Chordata; class Amphibia; order Anura; family Dendrobatidae; genus Oophaga; species Oophaga pumilio. Next base: position 95,309 of record VIAB01006425.1, read on the forward strand.
ATTTAAAGTCACTCCATGTCCTCATTCTGTTATGGCGCAAGTCAGTTGGACAAGATCAATCAGACCCCCATTTAGTCATCCATGGACTTTCCAAAAATGTGTACACATACAGTTAGGTCCATAAATATTTGGACAGAGACAAC
>VIAB01006427.1:56177-67100 GCA_009801035.1 Oophaga pumilio
TTATTTTTTTTAATATATAAGCATACAATACCAAAATGTTGCATTGTTGCTTCAGTCACACTCTGAGAAGTTTGGTCACTGATATTCACTGGATTTTATCAGGATAGGATGTGACTATAGAAGTGTGAGTCATATCTGTGAAAACTATTCTGAAAGTGGCAGTCTGTACCAGGTGTGATGACAGAATGCGAAATTATGGCTTGCGTAATTAATTGATTTTTTTCCAGTTTCTCTGCTCTGACAGTAAGCTTTTTGCTAGCATGTATAACGTGGACAGTAACTAATGTGAAACATAATGCAGAAATACATAATGTCCCATATGACCTGCTAGGTTAGAAAAATGTTCTCCAATTTCATAAAAAGCACAGCAGGTGTTAAATGACAAGTCATATTTCATAAATATGAAAATGTACTTATTTTCTGTATAATGAAGAAGAGACAAAAATAAAAAGTTAATGCTTTAATAAATTTAGATAGCTGGCATTCTGGCAGTTGGTATATTAGTTGCTTACTACACATAAATGATCACCATTTTACATTTTAATCAGTAGATCTTCGAATAGTAATAAGTTCCACAATTGGATAAGTTAAAAAAAAATTTCCTGTGCTGACAAAACCTTATAAATGTGCCCCTGCTGTGTACTGTGTAATGGCTGTGTCAGACCATGCAGAGCTGCACCAGTTTATGATCTGATCATACCACAGCTCCATGCCAGAGAAGGAAGCAAAAGAGAGTGTACAGACTATAAAGCACAGGATCACAGCATATTCTTTCTGTGAGGTAAAATATATATTTAAAAACACAAGGAAATGTTTTACGTCACAAAAAGAATCAGCTGCTGTCTTATACTGCCAGTATGAATACTCTATTTTGCTTTCTTCCCTGCCAAGAAGCTGTGGTATGATCAAACCATGAACTGGAGCAGTTCTGCACGGTCAGACACAGCCATTACACAGTACACAGTAGGAGCACATTTATAAGATTATTTCAGCAAAGTAACATTGTTTTTAAAATCACATCCAATTGTGGAACTTATTAATATTCCAAGATCTATTGATTAAAATGTGCTTAATTCATGGGACAACCCCCTTGAATTGTTCCAGCTGAAACACCCTGTAAACTGTGGAAAGAGTAATGTCACTTATAATTTGGTTGGTTAAAGAAACTGGAATTGACCCATTGGATTGCACATGTACTGTGCAGAAATCTCTTATCGTAAATTACAGTGGGTACAGAAAGTATTCAGACCTCTTTACATTTTACACTCTTTGTTTCATTGCAGCCATTTGGTAAATTCAAAAAAGTTCATTTTTTCTCATTAATGTACACTCTGCACCCCATCTTGACTGAAAAAAACAGAAAAGTAGAAATTTTTGTAAATTTTTTAGAAAAGAAAAACTGAAATATCACATAGTCATAAGTATTCAGACCCTTTGCTCAGTATTGAGTAGAAGCACCCTTTTGAGCTAGTACAGCCATGAGTCTTCTTGGGAATGATGCAACAAGTTTCAATTGGGTTTAGGTCAGGGCTTCCAACAAAGAGTGAAAAATTTAAAGGGGTCTGAATACTTTCCGTACCAACTGTAAACCTTTATACAGTGGCGTACTGTTTAACAATTTATAATATTTAACCAGATTAGTAGATCTGGATGATTTTAAAAAATATATATATATCCTTTTTTCAGGGAATATGAATGATAACACCAAAACTTTTTCTCCTCTCATTGTTAGTGGTTGGATAAAGCCATTTATTGTCAAATACTGTGTTTTCTCTTTTTAAATCATAATGACAACCCAAAACATCCAAATGACTGTGATCAAAAGTTTAGATACCCCATTTCTTACAACCGTGTATTGCCCCCTCTAACATTAATGACAGCTTGAAGTCTTATGTGGTAGTTATGGGTGAGGTTCTTTATTTTCTCAGATGGAAAATATGCCCACTCTTCTTGGCAAACATTCTCCAGTTCCTGTAAATTCCTGGGCTGTCTAGCATGAACTGTGCACTTGAGATCTCCCCAGAGTGGCTCAATAATACTGAGGTCAAGGAGACTGAGATGGCCACTCCAGAACCTTCATTTTGTTCAGCTGTAGCCAATGACAGGTCAACTTGGCTTTGTGTTTTGGATTGTTGTCAAGTTGGAACATCCAAGTACTTCCCAAGCGCAGCTTCTGGGCTGATGATTGCAAATTTGCCCCCAGTATTTGCTGATAAAGTGCTGCATTTATCTTTCCATCAGCTTTGACCAAGTTTCCTGTGCCTTTGTAGCTCACACATCCCCAAAACATCAGCGATCCACCTCCATGCTTTAGAGTAGGAATGGTGATCCTTTCATCATAGGCCTTGTTGACCTCTCTTCAAATGTAACGTTTATGGTTGTGGCCAAAAAGTTCAATTTCATGACTCCAAATTACCTCGTTCCAGAAGTTTTGAGGCTTGTCTCTGTGCTGTTTTGCGTATTGTAGGTGAGATACTTTGTGGCATTTGCGCAATAATGACTTTCTTCTGGCTACACGACCATACAACCCATTTTTCTTCAAATGCCTACTTATTGTGCATCTTGAAACAGCCACACCGTTAGTTTTCAGAGAGTCCAGTATTTCAGCTGATGTAATTTGTGGGTTTTTCTTTGCTTCCCGAACAATTTTCCTGGCAGTTGTGATCGAAATTTTTGTTGGTCTACCTGACCGTGGTTTTGTTTTTACAGAGCTCCTGATTTTCCATTTGTTAATCACAGTTTGAACGCTGCTGACTGGCATTATCAGTGTTTTTGTGTCCCTTTCCTGTTTTATACAGTTCAACTACCTTTTTCCATAGATCCGTTGACAATTCTTTTGCTTTCCCCATGACTCACAGTCCAAAATCGTCAGTGGCTGGATGAAAAATGCAAGAGTCTGTCTGGATCCCAGAAACTCACTCAGCTTTTATGTGCACACACACTTATTACAAGCAAACAGGTCACAGATGAGGATGTTACCTTTAGTAGCCATTCAAACCAATTTGTGTCAACTTCTGTACATGTTATCAGGCCAAAATCTCCAGGGTATGTGAACTTTTGATCAGGGTCATTTGGATGTCTTGGGTTGTCATTATGATTTTAAAAAAGAAAACACAGTAGTTTGACAATAAATGGCTTCACCCAACCACTAACCATGAATGAAGAAAAAGTTTTGGTGTTATCATTCATATTCTCTGAAAAAAGGCCAAGAAAGCAAAAATTCTGCCGGGGTATGTAAACTTTTGAGCACATCTGTATATATTGTGTTGATCGAATTAAACAATTTATAGAAGTAACTAATAAAAATTTGCGCTAGAAGAGATAAGGAACAAATAAATATAAGATGTGGGAAAGTAGTAAGCGTTGCTTTTAATACTTGAATGATAACATATAGACATAGGAGAAAAAAAAAAAAAGGTATGTTTCAAGATCTGGTGTAGCTGAAGAGATTAATACAAAAGTACTAGTGGCACATGGAAATAAAAGAAACTGTATTTAAGTGTGGCGCATAGAAATACGAGTACCTTCGTTTAGGTGTGACGCTGCCTTGCTTTTTGCAGAGTGACTCATCTTAGGTGCTTCCGTCACCTGCCAGGACGGTGCCCCTACTACTAGGAACCTCCAGTTTGTATTCACCAACGCATTGAGAAGAGAGCGATATATTTTTCATTCTTTGGACTGTTTCTCTGCATCACCAACAGGACCTTCTGATCATTTGGACTAACTCCTGTGGCTATCATCACACCTAAACAAAGGTACTCGTATTTCTATGCGCCACACTTAAATGCAGTTTCTTTTATTTCCATGTGCCACTAGTACTTTTGTATTAATCTCTTCAGCTATCACCAGATCATGAAACAGACCTATTTTTTTTCTCCTATGTCTATATGTTATCATTCAAGTATTAAAAGCAACGCTTACTACTTTCCCACATCTTATATTTATTTGTTCCTTATCTCTTCTAGCACAAATTTTTATTAGTTATTGACATTGTGTATTAACCATTGGACAAATAGAGGTTGATTTGTCCTTATATTTGCAGCTTGAGATTTGAATTGATGTGTTGCGCCCAGGTTTGGTTTTTATATTCAATTTATAGAAGTAGTTTACCAGCAACTGTTACTTTTGCATTGGGAGGCACTAGTGGCTTGGTGTTTGGTGACTAGGTCTTGTTTATAGCTGGCAGGTATTGTGCACCTGCACTAATAATCAGAATATAAGATGAAACAAGCCAATGGATAAAGGCGATACAGCTCATTGCGCTGGAGCCAGGAGCGGTGACTAACAGTAATGTTCACAGGATTTATCACAGAAACATTATTGGCTGTTGTATATGTTTCAATGAGGTTCAGGAACATCTATAAACCTAAGAAAACAACATGTATGTAACAGGCACAGAAATTTAAGGATTACATTTGCCACATGTGAAGATGCTCTAATATTTTTTTGCACAAGAAGAAAAAAAAGAGCATGAGGCAAATATTTTTTTCCTGTTTGATCTGCTCTAAATAATAAAAATTGTTGGCAACTAAAACATATTTGCATGTAACATAAGTGCTAGTTTGTGGCAATAACATGGTTACTATCATAAATGGCATAGGAAAGCAGTTTTCATTTGAAGCAACCTGGAAAACATTTCCTAGAACTACTTAATAAAAAATAAATAAAAATGATCAGTGACCTTGGCAAATACTGAGTGTCTAACAAATAGATGTTAGGTCTGGAGCAGATGTCTTGATGTGGTTGCACTTTGGTTCTCTTTTGCTCCACTACTGAAAAATGTAAGGGGATCCTGCTAAAAGAAAACATGGCTTCTTTTAATATATATTTTAACCATCGTAGTTTCAAAATGGAGATAATTACAAATATGTGACACCACCACAAACCGTTGTATCGTGGCTTTGCACAAGCTCCAAATTGTACAAAGCCATATTACGGGACACATAAAGGTGTATGGGGTCAGTGTGTCCACCATATTTCTTGACTTTAGTAGGCAAGCATATGGCGTCTTTTTGGGATGACTTTTATGTATTTGCATCAAGTTGCCAAATTACAGAAATACCATTCAAGACAAAGCTATGTGGCGATGCTATGTGATGGCAAGACAAGTGCCCATAACTCTGTAGTAAAGAAAAGCAAATGAGTACAGGCTTCTTTTGCATAGTTCGGCCTTGGGTATGGGACCTTTGGAATAATTTTGTGCTAAAAGATTACCACATTGATTATATACATGCTTACCTTGGACCTATTTGATTTGTTGCAATAACTGGATTTACAATCTGGACATGTAGGTGACATTTATGACACATTTTCTACAGTTTATAATTAACAGCATATGACAAAAGACTATGAACTACCAGGTCAATACACACAGTAAATTTTCTGTCTGCGAGGACATGACGCGTACTGCCAAAGGTCACAAAGAACTAACACTGGCAAAAAAAACAAAATTCCCCGCCTATATGTAATTGCCAACGGTACCTCTCCCTCTTCCAGGAAAGAAATTATGTGCTGCATATAAATCCTCAATTATTTCAACTGTTTCTAACAGTTCATTTTCCACTTTTTTTCCATTTCCTTTATCCATTTCAGTTCTAGTCATAAATATAAACTACTACTCTTAGCTGGCTGAATTGGAAAAGGCATAATAGTGATAGATTCTCTACACTGATAACTGGCTTTGACTAAATGAAGGCTGTCTGCACCATATCCATAGGATGGATCATCAATAATTTATTGCTTGGGGTCTATACACTATTTACTGGCTACTACCAGACTGCAGATGAGCTCCTCCTATTCAACTGAAAGGGTGCTGATCTGCTGTACTCAGGAGCAGCCACTAAACAGTGTGATAGGGCTGTGCTTTCCTGGCTCCGTACACTGTATGTATACGGCCATCGCCAAAGCAGATAACAATGGATTGAGGAAGGTGCTGGACCCCCAGTGATCTGATATTGATAAGTCACCCTATGGTTCGGTCATGAGTGGTAGTCCTGGACTTCCTCTTTAATCAGTTTTGTTACACAACCATAAAATCCTTTAATTTGCATTAGCACTAATTGGGGTGCCACAGATTTTTCTTCTATATATTTAAGCTATCTGTAAAGGCTCACCTGGTGATGCATATCCACTAAGCCTGCTTTCCGGGAGGCAGGGGGCCTCAAGTCATTGGTGCAGCCTCCAAGACGACACGAGGAATTGGAGTATCTGGAACCTCAGGAGCAGTCAGACAGATGAAGCAGAACCCAGCAGGGATAGATAAAAGTTGAAAATGCAATAAAGTATAGGTAATGGAGCAAACCAAACAGGGAACACTAAAGTCTCATTCCTACAATACAGGCGCGTGTCCTAATGGGCCTTAAACAGAATTAGGGAGATGATGCAACTGAGCAACTCTGGACAAGCTGCAAAACCTGATGTGGAGCACAGCAAAGAGCAACATACCAAAGAGAAGGACGCAGAGCCCGAGATACCCTGGACAGGTGTGTGACACTATCCTGTAATGTCTATTTCAGTAAATACTTTGATTATGCCATAAAATAAGAAAGGAGTATGTTTTCGAAGAATTGCGTTCTATGTCTCCTTCATTGTTTACCAGATATAGCTCCCCACTTTTAGTTGCATCTGAGCCTAGTATAACAGCACAGGTCAATTCACTAAAATGAAATGAGCTGTAATTCCAGACATGGCTGCTACTAAGAATACAGGACTGTGCCTAGTGAACGGGATGTGGTGCGTGGCATGCACTCAGAGCCCTTCTCATCTTATCTCGATGACTTATCCTAAAGCTGGCAATGCACATTGACTGTCGGACGAACAATTGTCTAGTTGAGAGTTTTTCACCGACTTGTCCATACACGAGAAAGCTCAGCTTGGCAGAGTGTTCAGTATGGGCAGACTAGAGTAAGCCGCTGTCAGAATAATCGGGAAGCAGCCTATTTGCCTGCAAAACAAAAGAATTAGGTGATTAAAGTCCAACCACCTGGTCTTTATGTCCCCCAACATAATCTATCAAGGAACCTTCAGTAGACCCCCATATATGTTAGATGGTTGGCTGATCCTGCAGAAATTGATAGGAGTGACTGACTTTTATCTACTGCATATGGACGCTTTATACATTTAAAGTCTCGGATAATCAATTCAAATGTTCAAATGAATATTTCTTTTTTTGAGAAAAATTTTTATTAAACCTTTTTCAATGCAGCCCAGACAATGTCAACCATAATATAACATGATAGGACGAAGCTCAAAAGCATATTAGTAATATAAGGCCTTATAACTTAGAACACAAAGACAAATTTAGCATTCAACTGTATTCTTGAATGCCATGTGGCACCAAAAAAGTAAAGCAAAAAAAGAGCGATGAAAACTTCTTGAAAAGTAAACAAAATTAATAATTACTAAACATTTTTTTACAACCTGCACATCTCTGTTTTTCTCTTTACTTGTAGGTTTACATATAAATTGGCCATTATAAACAATTCCATCATAAAAATCCTCCATTATTTTTCACAATTTTAGCACCATAGATTTCAGAAGCAATGTGTTAATGCTGATTTTTTTCCCCCAAATCCAACTGGCATAGATGATATTATAGTTACTGCTAAATGTCAGTCTAAAATGAATAAATCTACAACTTCTTTAAACTTCTCTGAGATTATAATAGATATAAAAATGGGATAAAAAATGCATTTATTTTCAATTTTAATAAATGCATCTACATGTCCTCTGCTTTCACGAATAATTAAAGGATTGCTGAAAATGTTTGACTTTGGGCAGCGTGCCAACTGCTGATTAAAATTAATTCACAGGATATCAAACTAAGGTTACAGAGTGACACGCAAATGCATTCAGACTGTAATCTATCAGTAGCAGAATGGCAGCGCTTCCAGTTACCAGGATTCAATGCTATGTCGCCATAACGTATGAATTGATTCATTAAAGTGTTATGTCCTTATACCCAATCGTTTGTGTCAGTCATACAATATATCTGGAAATTTTCATGTAATGTGCAATCATTAACATGAGATAATTATGTGTAATGTAATATTTCATATTATTCATGTTAGTGACTTATTAAAGGAAACCTTTATAAATGCAATAATTAAAAACCTGTACATCGTTTAGGATTTTCAGATGGCAGAGCTCAATGCTGCATAGATGTCAATTTTCAGTAACAATAGTGTTAAATTAGGGCAGCACCTATCCCAAAAAGGGCAGTTTTTAGGTAACAATACCCACTTGTCTGGTTTTTGACTGAAAATTCAGGTTTTCAGGTTTAGAGAAGCGGTTGTAATGTCCCTTCCAGGAACCTGTACAAGAGGTGCGTGCCTCTGTGCGTGCACCTTTATGTGTGTCATACACCGAGGGCGCAGTGGTACATGGATTACAGTTTTGATTTGTAATAAGGACCCGGTGTATTTTCTTATAGAGGCTGTGAGAACTGGGAGGTAGCATGCAATGTATAATCTTATTGATAAATCAAAAAAGGCAAACAAATAAAACAAATAGTGTATAGTAGGTCATTCCTAATTGCGGAGCTTGGTACAAGTAGCTAGCAACCAAAAACTAACATACATCCGACATAAATACAAAAAAATACAGCCAAGAAGTATAGACATATGAATTCATTTATTTAGAGATTTGCAAACAAGCAATGGTTTAAAAATGTTTAAAAGGTTTTTAAAAGCACAGGAGTCATACAGAGGAAGATGTGCAAAAAACAGCAGGAAGAGCAAATACAATATATTGTCAAATAGTAATACAGAATCTTATCCACTGAAAAAAAGAGAATAAAAACCTAGTTAAAACCATGAATGTAACCAAGTAATTAATTAAAATCAGCCCACAAGATGCACGCAGTCCCTGGCCTAGAAAGGGTCTGTAGGTTTTTTCATAACACGAAATGTATGTTGGAAAAAGGTTGTCAAAAAAAAGCTAACTATCACCTCATCACAGGCCTTTCCAGTTCTACCGTTGCTCACTGCCCACCATCTGGTCCTCCTCTTTCTGTGTTAGCACACCGCATCTCAGGCTTCTTCACCACATCCAGGCCGCAGAGGTCACTGCATGTTGTAAGATTGTGACCTTGCCGCAATCTTAGAGCATGCAGTGACCTCCAAGGCTTTGATGGGGGTAGAAGTCCAGAAGAATTCAGAGTGATTTTGAAAGAAGAGGACCAGCCAGCAGCCAGCGAGCATTCGAGAGTCCAGAGAGGTGAATATTAGAAGGTGTTTCTCTTACCATTACCCATCTCATGGCTCAATTCTCTGGCCACCCCTCTATCCAGTGTATGGTCTTCTTCATTCCACCATCACACAACACTTCTCTAATCTCTTCATTATAGGCAGGATTTTCATCCTTGTCCAGGCCTTGGAGGTCACTACGTTTCATAAGTTCACAATGCACCTCCTGATGTCATAATGTCATGACCTTATAGCATGCAGTGATCTGTGACCTGGTCCTCCACCTAAGATCTCGAACAGATGCCATCATTTCTGGGAAGATCTGGGGCTGGGAAGCAGATCACAGTGATGAGTATACTGTCAGTCACAAACAGGAGGCTGGCATTGGGAGAAGAAATAGGTTGAAGAAGGCAGAAAGCTGTAAGCTGTAAGGTTGAAGGACAACCCATACCTGAAGATTGATAGTTCGGACCAGCAGTATTATCCCACTATTATTACTGCTATTAGTAGAAGTAGCGTTACCCATTTAATAAGATGAGACAATGCCTTTCATGGCATAATATAAATATCAGGAAATACATTTAATTACATGTCATTTAATTACATGTCACCTACATTACATGTCACTTACCTTGACACGCCAGAGCTGGTATGTCACTCTCCACAAGGAGAAAACTTACCCCTAAGACCTCAGTCCAGAGCCTCTCACACAGCCAAATCATAGCTCATGCTTTGCACTGACGAGGACCAATAGTCCGAAACAACTTGTCTGCAAATTGAGATATGATTTGGCTTTTATCCTAAGTCACATTACAAGACTAGTTAAAGGGTTAATTGTGACTTGAAGGATCTCTACTTCCAATAGGTGGCGCTATGGAGTTCAAGTCCCTTTTTCTCTTAAGAGGCAATTTGCATATTAAATTTCCCAGAGGAGCATTGCACGGCAAATAAGCCTCCTTACCTTGACACCCCAGAGCTGGTATGTCACTCTCCACAAGGAGAAACCTTACCCCTTAGACCTCATGTCACCTATTGTAATTCATCTTTCTACATATCCTGTGGGAAAGACACAGGTCACAATTTTTGTACGTTATGAATGGATGAGACTAGGTAGCTATTTTAGTTACAAATATTATCCTATTCTGTAAGTCTTATTTTAATAATGATTCTGTACAGTATCTATTAGGGTACGTACTGTAATACTAGTCATCTCTATTGTCCTCCTTACTATGTTGTGCAGTTCTAAAAAAGGCAGCTTTTACTTTGGACTCTACTAAAGGACAAGCCACTGTGTTCCTCATTTATTTCTCTGGAGACCTACTGTACATTGGCTGAGTGCTGAGTGTTCTACATTCAGTTCAATGCAGGGTTTGCACTTTCCCAGCCATTAGCCAGCTGCTTCAGCAGTTCATTATCTTGTGAGAGTTTTTTCATACATCAAAGACATCAACCAGAGTGACTGAGTGGATGTAACTGAGCCTGGACAGCGTTAGTCGTACAGTATTTCTGTTCTGCAGTTGCGCATAGTTTTATGCCATCTGGCTTAGTCGTATTGTAGATCTATATATATAAAATTGAGTGTGTGTGTGTGTGTGAATCGAGCCACGCCCTCTTCACATAGCCCCGCCCACTCTGCATAGCCACACGCAAAGCCCCGTATAATAAATATCTGCTCAAAAAAATAAAGGGCACACTAAATAACACATCCTAGATCTAAATGAATGAAATATTCTCATTG
>VIAB01006428.1:0-14712 GCA_009801035.1 Oophaga pumilio
CTATAACCATTCCCAAAATATTAAAAATATGGTTTTATTCAAATACTGTATAAATAATTAAGCAAGGTAACTCAAAAAGAAAAATGAATAAAATGCTAATGAAAGTGACATTTACTGAGTATAAATAAACTATAAGGTACACAAAAATCTTTTGCATTGGATGGTGTGGTAACAATATATTATAAAAGATCTCATTCTTACCATATATACGGTGACTTTCAGAAGTATCAACACCCTTGGAATTTTTACCCAGTCCTCAAGGCAAAACTGCTCCAGCTCCTTCAAGTTAGATTGTTCCCTCTGGTAAACAGCAATCTTCTGTTCTGACCTCAGATTCTCAGTTGTATTAAGGTCTAGGCTTTGATTAGGCCACTCCAAAACATTTACACATTTCCCTTTAAACCACTCTAGTTTTGCTTTAGCAGTATACTTTGGGTCATTGTCTTGTTGGAAGGTGAACCTCAGTACCACTCTCAAATCACTGACAGACTGAAACAAGTTTTACTCAAGAATATCCCTGTATTTCGCACCATCCATCTTCCCTTTGACTTGGACCATTTTCCCTGTCCCTGGTGCCGAAAAACATCCCCACAGCATGGTGCTGCCACCATCATATTTCACTGTGAGGATGGTGTTCTTGAGGTGGTCCTATGTTGATTTGGCCCTGACATAGCGTTTACCTTGATCGCCAAAAAGTTAAATTTTGGTCTCATCTGACCACAGCACCTTCCTCCATACACTTGGGGAGTCTCCCACATGTCTTTTGTTTATGTCAAAATGAGCCTTATAATTTTTGTGTGCAAGTGAAGGCTTTTTTCTGCTCACTCTTCCATAAAGACCACCTCTATGAAGTGTATGGCTTATTGTGGTCATATGGACAGATACTTCAGTCTCTGCCTGGGAACTCTGCAGCTCCTTCAGGGTTACCTTTTGTTTTTGTGCTGCCTCTCTGGTTAATGCCCTCCTTGTCCGGTCTGAGAGTTTTGGTGGGCGGCCCTCTCCTGGCAGGTTTGATGTTGTACCATATTCTTTCCATTTGATGATAATGGATTTGATGGTGCTCTGGGGGATCATCACAGATTTGGATATTTTTTTATAGCCCAACCCTGACTTTTATTTATGAACAACTTTGTCCCTGACTTGTTGGGAGATCTCCTTGGTCTTTATGGTGTTGTTTAGTTAGTGGGGCCTCTTGCCTAATGGTGTTGCATCCTCTGTGGCCTTTCAGAAAAGGTCTGTATATACTGACAGTCCATGTGACACTTAGATTTCACACAGGTGGACTTCCTTTTGCTAAGCATGTGACTTACAAAGGTAATTTCTTGTACCAGAAATTTGTAGGGGCTTCATAGCAAAAGGGGTGAATACATATGCACATGGCAAATTTGAGTTATTTGATCTCATAAATTTAATTTTTGCCTATATTTTTCTCACTTCACTAACTTAGACTATTTAGTGCTGATGCATCACACACAAATCAGATTAAAAAAATATTTACACACTGGTTGTAATGTAACAAGATAGATAAAAAGCCAAGGGGATGAATACTTTTGCAACCCACTGTGTGTATATATATTGTATATACATGGGGGAGTTAGGAGATATAACTGTCGGCTGAATAGTTTGGCTTAAAAGCTTTCTAATTTGTATAGCAATCTTTAGTTTAGACAGTCTTAAAATATGCCAGATTTATTTTAGTGATTCATATTTCATAAATCTTATGGATTTTTAACTGTATAAATCAAAGGAAAATATGAAGCTTATACCATAAAATGAAAAAGTTTATTAGGATATATTAAAATACATATTAAAATGAAAATATAAATGGGGATAACATATGCAAAAAAATGGCCTAAACAAGGAGGTATCGATAATGGATAATATTATTGGACTGCATATACATATATCAGCACCATGAGTATGATATTCAAAGCCCTAATGGCCACAAAATGCGGAGCTTAATATATTATACAGCTTCCAAATGTAAAAGTTCTCATATATATCATAAAAATATTAACATGTCCGCTGAAATGCATAGCATTATCCAAAAAGAGGTATACAAGCGGTTCCTCCTATCATGAATTGGTATCCTATGCAATTTTCTAGCAGGTGCAACGAAGGTGCAATAATAGTGCAGCAAGTGCTTAAAATGGCTAATCATATACCCAGTGCAAAAAAGCAATGAAGCATGGAAATTCACTAATAGGAGACCGTACCTGAGTGTGGCCGTGCACCCCTGACGCGCGTTTCGCGTTTAGCTTGTTCACAAGGGAGCATATACGCTATATAAATGCTATGCATTTCAGCGGACATGTTAATATTTTTATGATATATATGAGAACTTTTACATTTGGAAGCTGTATAATATATTAAGCTCCGCATTTTGTGGCCATTAGGGCTTTGAATATCATACTCATGGTGCTGATATATGTATATGCAGTCCAATAATATTATCCATTATCGATACCTCCTTGTTTAGGCCATTTTTTTGCATATGTTATCCCCATTTATATTTTCATTTTAATATGTATTTTAATATATCCTAATAAACTTTTTCATTTTATGGTATAAGCTTCCTATTTTCCTTTGATTTATTTGATTTATTGGAAGTTCCATTTGGGCTAAGCAATATTTAATGTGATTACAGGATTTTTAACTGTGTAGTCTAAGTTTACACAGGTTTAAGGGCAGCCAGGGCCCCAGGCGGTTTAGAGCGTCTGGGCCCCCAGCACCTGATGTATCATGTGACATGTCACGTGACATTTTTGAAGGTCATGTGATAGGTTACGTGCCGAACACTCAGGTGCCACATTTTTCCCTTATGCACTATACATCACAATAAGGGTTGTAATAAGGGATGGTACTGTACATAACAAGAAAGGACGCTATGTAATAACAGACGATGCTATACATAAATGGAGATGCTGTGTAATAGAAGTCAGCTATACTTATCAAAAGGGATGCTAGGTAATAAGGGATAGAGCTCTATTTAATAAGAGATGGTGCTATGTAATAAGGGACAGCACTATACATAACATGAGAGGACACTATATAATGAGGGACGGCGATCTACATAATAAGCATAATAAGGGTATGTGCACACGTTAAGTATTTGCAGCAGAAATTTCTGGACCATTTCTGCACCTCTTAGCAGAAAAAAAATGCTGTGTTTTTGTTGCAGATTTTTCCCCACTCATTAGTATGGGTGAAATCTGCATCAAAAATGCTGATAGAGTTGACATGCTACATATTTACATCTGCTGCAAATCTGCAAGGAAAAATATGCAACGTGTGCTTGAGACTTCAGGAATCTCATTCACTTTGCTGGCATTAGGAAATCCTTCAAGTATTGTGACAAATCTGCGGAGAAAAAATACGACAAAAGCACAACAAAGCTGCAACGTGTCCACAGGCTCTAAGGGAGTTTCTTTTACAAGCAAGAGTTTTACTCCCATCATCTTTGTACAAGTAAAGCTACATTTACACTGAAAGATAATGGTGAACAAGTGTCCTTGATTCTCAATAATCTCTCAGTGTATACAGGTTGCAGATCACCTGATGAATTTTTAAACGTAGTAGATATAAATAAGGGAGTACTGGACTAAATGAACATATAAACCCTTAAAAGAATATTTATTAATTACTATAAAAAAAAACAAAAAAAAACAATCCGTGTACCAGGAGTAAACAGTGAGGCATTGTATCTGGAAGATCTACAACCAGTATGTGCAGATATTCAGTAATCCAGATCTGTCCAGAATAAAATAGATAGATCCAGTTGACCTATACAAAACAATGGATCCAGATGACGTAAATCAATTGTGTGAATCTACCCAGAGATAGAATGGGAAGTATACAAATGGACTTACAGATCATGTGACCAGAATGCGCCTGTGATCATCTCTTCACAATTCAGACATCAAGCCTCCTGATGAACCTACAAAGTGGGGAAACGCGTCAACTATCAACAACAGAGGCAACTATCCTAAAAAATACAATCATTTCACCCTTTTTCTATATTGTGGTGGGCTCCCCTAATGCTTATAATTTAATGTTGTCTATATGCAAATATATCTATTCTATATTATCAAGTCTGAATAGGGACAGCTAGAGAGAGACAAGGAAAACCACCGTTGAGCGGGGGCACCACATTTAACCTATCTAGGGTGCCGACCTCCACAGCTAGGCAGGACCAGCTTAGATATCTATCTAGGGTCTCTCAGGCTTATTTTGATGTGGCCTGGGACACTTTTATCATCCAGTATTCCTGACCTATACGCATGAACTGCAGGTCCATTTTGTATTTTCCCTATTCTATCTCTGGGTGGATTCACGCAATGGTCTTGGGTCATCCGGATACATTATTTTGTATAGGTCTGTTACACAGTTCAAAAGATCATCAGGACTCCCACTGGTGAGAACTATGTCAGCCTGTGCGCACTGAGCGCTCTAGTGTGGATCGATCGATCAGTGCACATCATTTGCTTTGGTCTGCCTGTGTACACGACCGCCAGTCGGTAAAGGTTTGCTGATCAGTGGTCATTTAGTGCCTCTGGGTGGTCCTGATACAGTGTAGGCACAGAATCATTATTTACATCGTCACTTACCGTTGACGTCTTCTCTATTTAGAGGCACATTCTCTGTTTCCTGAATATAAAAATCTTCCATACTTCTCCGCTGAATACAAACATGCGCTACACCATTAGGATATAATTAGCCATTGTGCAACCGACCATTCAAAATATAAATTAATAATCCAGCACTGTGCCCTGCATTAAAATTATCCACTGTACTCTCTCCTACAATCCATTATTACCAGCCCTTTGTCTTTAAGCCCCCACCACTGTGCTCCTCCCTCACCGCCAATTCATGATTACATGCCCCCAATTCATTATAACTACGTGTCCTCTCTCCCACCCCTACACCCCAATTCATAACATTTCCTTGTCCTCTCTCCCACCCCTACACCCCAATTCATAACATTTCTTTGTCCTCTCTGCCACCCCTACACCCTCAATTCATAACATTTCCTTGTTCTCTCTCACACCCCTCACCTCCAATTTATTAAACTTTCATGTTCTCTCTCCCACCAACCACACTTCATTCATTCTAATTTCATGTCCTCTCTCTCACCACCCCCAATTTAGGATATTTTCATGTCCTTTCTCTCTTCCTCACCACAATTCATTTAATTTAAAAAAAAAAAATGAATCCTTTCTCCAGAAGATCCCGCTCAGCTCTGATCTCTTCTGGTCAGCGGGTATGTGCTGAAGGACACGGCTGGTACAATGACGTCATTGCTCCTGCTGAGTCATGGAGAAAGTGCTGGTCAAAAAGCCAAGAATAGTCCCTGCAGCTACACTGAGATTCTTTTTTGCCAGCAGTGGAGCTACAAGAATGCTCCTGGCCCGGTGGACGTATGCCGCCGATAGTGGTGAAAAAACACGCTATAATGAGTACAGTCTGGCCATGGGCCCCACTCTAGCCTCGGGACCCGGACGGTATCCCAGATTGCTTTCATTGTAATCAGCCCCTTCCTATTAGTTAGCTCATTTTGCACCATAAATGCACAGCACAATTTTAGTGCAATTTTTTCTGAATTGTGTTGCACATTAGACAGCACCTCTTTTCTGCGACACCTCTCCCTTTTGTCAAATAAGGCATAAAAAGTATCTAAAACACCATAAATATGTAATAGTAATGAAAGACAGGTATTTTTAGTGCAATAATTGTGGCCTATGTAGTCGGCTAAATCTCCCCCACTGCGTAGACTATGTGACAGAGTCACTGGTGAAGTGATGGAGAGGAGATACGTGTCACTGTGCATGATGGCGTCTCGCTCTGCATATTGGTCCTTGGGGGTTATATAGAGTCATTTACAGCTCTACGTCTTATATCTTGTAGCTCTACATCTCACAATTCTCATATTGTTCTTAATGGTCGTATGTAAATCAGTCAGGACATGTAGAGGAATAAATGCTTGGACCGTCCTTCATTTCTTGCTGTATAAGTCAACAGTAGCCTGTTTTTACAAGCTTTGCGGCTTTCATAGACTTCTCTCCGAGAATTACTGCTCTATTTATAGCACGCTTCTATCATGTCCTTCTCTTCCTCTGCTGGTTTATTCCACGGCACTTGGGATTCTGGATGAAGTCGATGCAAGGTCACACTGCTAACCCAGCTCTGGTCATGGGGAATAATTTGATTTGTGCTCAGATGGAGAACTCAGGGTGAATTTTATATCAGCCACCATGTGTAGCAGAAGCAGTCAAGCGACTTTCTAATGCAGGAAGGTTTATCAGAAAGGTCCGCCGGTGAGGCTGTCGTTGTGCCGACCTTTATTCTTATCACGGCTCTCTCACCTCTGCCCACTCGTTCTTTCATTTTTCCATAGAGATTTATTAGTGTGTTTTGCCGAGGTAGTTACGGTATATGACTTGTTTTGCTCGGTGCTTTACACTTTATATCGACAGTAATTATTACCTTCTTTATGATCCATAGGGAAAAGTGGAAGACGCTTTACGAGCTTTTGAACTTCTGGTGACTAAATATCCCCAGAGTCCGAGAGCCAGATACGGGAAAGCTCAGGTATGTTACTCCAAAATGAATGTAATGTTTTACTGCTTCGTCTGTACAGTACAACCAGGTTATGGGTCTTCAGGGTAAGTAGTAGGTAATATCTCAGAAAGTCTGTTCCAGCCTTTTTCCCTGGCGTAGTCTTGCAAATAACATGAAAATCTACAATGGTGTGACTAATGGTCCTAAGGTGAATGCTTACTGTTCAACATCATTTTGTTTTATAACCCTTTACAGATATATTCTAGTATACAGGTCTCACCAGCTGAACAAGAGGGTGGAAACCAGGAGTGAAACTATAGTGAGTGTAGGGGCTGCAGTTGCACCTTGTTCTTGTAGCCCAAAATGTTTCTTTGACCTATATGAGAAGATTATTACTATTAAAGACCAATTATCTATAGCATCTTCAGAGAGGAAAGGAACTCTACCGCCACCCACTGACGTGGCAATCCTAAAAGTCAATAACAACCCTTTAAAGGACCTTGCCAAATGAATTTGGATAGGAAGTCAAACCTGACACTTCATTTGCAGGCACATGTTTCAGGATTCTTGCCCCTCATCAGTGCAAATGAAGAAAACTGATTTGGCTGGGTGAGAGGTCTTTGAAAAGGGTAAAGTTCTCCTTGTGAAGGACATCAAGTTGGCATTGGGAGACTTACAGGCCAAAAGGAGAATTATAGGTCAAAATTCTCCTGGGAATTTTAATATGCATATCCTTTTCCTCTTCAGAGAGGAAAAACACTGGGGTTTTAAGCCAATATCCACAATTAGGAGTCCTCTCACCCAGTCAACCAGTTCTCTTGCTTTGCACTAATGAGGGTCAAAAACTCCAAAGCACATGTCTGCAAATGGAGCTTCTGGTTTGACTTCCTATCCTAAGTCATGAGACATGCACCCTTAAAGACAATACAATCCCATATGCCTTTGCAAATGGTCGATTTTTTTACACGAAATAATGGTCCACAGGGTAAAAATTGCTGCATGCCCTATTCTAGTCCATGACTGGTTCTGTGTGTTGATTTACATTGTGGACAGTGCCGGGGTCGTCTTTACATTGCACACACTAATCTGGCTGTCTTACCAGACCAGAATAGTGCACCAATGTAAAAACAGCTTCAGAAATGTCCGCAATACAGAGGCGCATATGAAGTCAGGCACCTTCGCAATTTACTTGACCGGACTGGCCCTTTTTTTAATACAGATATCTGAACATGACCTAGAGTCTTTCCAAGAGAACTCCATTAGTTAAAATATCTATACATTTCCAAGTCAGGCTAACTTCTTCTAACATTAGTCCATGACTGACATATCTTGCTTGGTCTATGATTTAAGTATTATCTTCTGAAATCTGTAGACATTTTAACCAATAAAATACTCTTGGAAGAATCCACTGTCTCTTACAAGCATTCACTCATCAGGGCAGGAATAAAAAGCTTCCTCTGTATGTCTACTTATCACCACAGGCCTAGCAAAGAAGCACTTTAGTACATACTAAGTGGACCTTTTAAGGGGTAAAGGCGTTCTCTTAGCATATGCTATCAGCATGTAATGTATGTAGTATGTATATGTCCATCCTTTATGTCTAATGCTTCATTTTCTTCTTTTGGCACGTGCTCACTGAATTGTGTGATTTGGGTAGGTGATATATTCCACAATGTAGAATTTCCTGGTGTATAGTATAGTAGTGCCGAAATGTATTTCATAAAAATGTGTCTGTATTGTTTCGGTATTGCCATTAGCCAGTCTGCATGCTTATGTAGAGCCTCAGAAAGCCCTCCAATAATACATCTTAATGACTGAGTGTGGAGGGAATCTCAGATGTGTGCTTCACTGGTCCCTCTGTAGCAACTATAGAGAGAAGCGGCAATAATAAACTACAGTAGCGGCAATCATAAACCCACCCTGACACAAGTCGCTGTAATTTTACTATGAAAAATACACTGCAGGTGAACTATACAAAAATGTTCATTCACTGCTCTTGAGCATTTGCAGGCATAATTTGACGCCAACCTTGCTTTTTTTTATATCTAGCAATAGAAATGAAATTCAGCTGAAATACAGTTTCACCAAATTTATTTGATGCAAATTAGATTTACCTAAAATTTTTAGGAATTCCCTGTACTTAGCAAATATAACGACAATGTGTGATTTGTTTGGTGCAAATTGTTTAAAAAACAGATTACATCAGCCAGAAAAGGCTGACATGACTTCGGGCCTGGTCAGGCGGCCTAGCAGCATCAGGTCCCATGGGAGGGACTATCAGGAGAGATTGTCATCAGGAGGTGAAGGAGTTAGGGGAGACGGGAAGGGTTAAGGGTATGCCACACTAAACAACATCGCTAACGGGATCGCTAAAAAACGTCACTATTTAGCGATCCCGTTAGCGATGTTGTTGTGTGCGGCATCTACCAGCGACGTGGCCCCTGCTGTGATCTCATTCATCACAGCGATCGTTCCGGACCCTATTTTTATCGTCGGCGTCCCGCTGGCGTCCCGCTGGTAAGTATGTATCGCTGAGTGTGGCACCTTTTTTTAGCGATTTAGCGGTACAAAAGTACCGCTAAAGTCGTTAAGGAGATCGCTAACCGCGATAGCGTCCTTAACGACATCGCTAAATTAGGCCACTACTAGCGATATTAAAACGATCCCGCTAGCGATCTCATTAGTATGCGATGTTAACGAGATCGCTAGCGGGATTGTTTAGTGTGGCATACCCTTTAGAGCTGTTCACGCTGGCAACAGAGATGAATACGTTGCTGTGATTAGAAACCAGTGAGTGTCGTACCTGCTGGTGATTGCAACTGGCAAAGAAAAAACTGAGGGTAGTTTTCGGCACTACCAACTGGATAAAAAAATGTAATGACTAAGAGCATCCTAATACGCCAGAAAAATGTCAGGTTTTATCTTTTAATGGACTTGTAACTTGATTCAATAAACTTACATTTTTTATCCAGTTGGTTGTGCCGAAAAACTACCCTTGTTTTTTCTCTATCATCGGGAGGGACTATTGTTGCCTATATAAAAGCAGAAGCAGAAAAAGCCGCAGTCATTTTGCAGTGAATCTAGATACCGAGACAACATTATAGCGTAATCGTAGAGATAGGGAGAGAAAGCCATAAAACACTGAAAAAACTGTACAGATAGTGTGTGACAGCACGACAGTGAAGAACAGATACCATTGGTTTACCCATGGCCAGATATGTGGAAGTCAATCTGACATTACTATGGCTGTGTTTGAGTTAAAACGCTTGAAAGGGTTTAGACTCAGTCCTTGAAGACCTTACAGTGTCATACACATCTTGTCAGAGCAACTGGAGACTTTGCGGTACTTTCGATTTTAGACAAATTAATTTACCGCAAATAACATTTTTTGGGCAAAATTGTTGAATTTGAATTTCAAAAGTTTTACTTGCCTTTACCAGATAGATGTTATGAAAATGTACACAATTTTCAAATTACTTTCTTTAATTCCTTGCACATTTTAAGATTTTTAGGGGGATAGAGATTTTTTCTGGTCATGCGATGGTCGCTCAGGTGAACAGCTCTGGTAAGTTTAACCGTACCTTTTATGAGCCATACACGTTGGTGCCCATCACATGAGCAGAACCAATTTCTTTTCCTTGGGTGTAATCAATGAAAGTTCCTATTGCAAACGGAGATCTTGAAAGTAATTTATTAAAGTTTTGAAAATTTGATAATTTTATATTATGCAATGGTTCCCATTTATAACTGACATCTTAGTATCTGTTAAATGGGAATCGGTCACCAGGTTTTTGCTGCCTAATCTATGCACCATAATGAAGAGACCGAGACCCTAATCAGCAGGAGATTATCACTACAGTAATAGTAAACCTGCTGCCAGGAAGTTGAGCATATTTATGAGCTCTGTGTAACCTCCCCACCTCCAATGATTGACGACTTTCTGCCTTTGCACAGTGTACACTGAAAGCTGTCAATCATCAGTGGGAGTGTGGTTGTACAGAGTTTCGCATTCAAAGAACTGATAGATTTGCAGCAGAGAAATCAGTGACTTTATCAAATCTGTAGCAAGTAGCCCACTTAGACTGGTTTCACATTTGCGTCTGTGTGCGCAGAGTTTGATCTGCATAGATCTGCATGCGTCATGCTTACATATCTTTAACATTGTGTATGCAGAGTCTTGCGTACGCATGCGTCATTTCACAGAGCATTTTTTGAAGCGACAAAAATCCGTCAAATATGCGCAGTCATGCGCATGCAGATGAATGCATCAAAACAACGCATTACTGTCTATGGGAGCGCATTGGTACGCAAGGACATGTGTATGGATGCATTAGATACGCATGCGTTCTTCATGAGACACGCCCTTTTGGTGTCTGTTATATAGAACGCATGCGCATAAACAACGCAAACGCATGCAAAAAAGCATAGAAGCACATGCACACTGAGCTTTTTTTGGCATCATGCGTAGGATGATGCGGATAAAAAACCACTGCGTAAACATGCGTTTTTGCATGCGTTTGTGTATGCAGATGATACACTGCGCACATATACGCAAATGTGAACTTAGCCTAAGTGATACATCATCTTATGATACATCTCAGAGACTCTGCCCCTTCATCATGCTTCTTCAGATGGGGTAACAATAACCTGGTGACAGATTCCCTTTAAGAATTCTGGAAGCCAAAATTTCTTTCACTTGAAAAGATCAATATTGTGCAGAAAAACAACAGGCTCCCAATAGACTCCAATACATGGCAGTGTACTCAGTCCATTTAGATGTAAGGTTCATAGAAACTTCTCTTTAACTACTTCCATCCATGACTTTTCCTGCAGTCTGAAGATGAACTCGCTGAGAAGAAGAGGAGCAATGAGATTCTGTTGCGTGCTATTGGCACTTATGAAGAAGTGACTGGGTTGCCCAATGTTCCTACAGATCTTGTGAAAATCGCACTTAGGAGAAGAGCTAATCGCCAGCAATTTCTTGGTAAGATGGCTCTTAAAAGGAGGTTGTAGGAGGGAGTTAAAAGCTTTGAATAACTGTTTGGGTTTGTAGGCTAAGGAAGATATGAGGGTTGTGAAGTAGGCCTGTTTAGCAGAGGTGAGTGCTGATTTGAATGTGAGTGTTGCTTGTTTGAATGCAGTGAAGTCATCCTGCGAATATGTTTTCTTCCAATGCCGCTCCGCAGCGCTGGACACTTGCTAAAGCTTTTTAGTGAGACTATTGTGCCAGGGTTGTCTATTGATTCGTCACACTCTGCCATGCCTGAGAGGAGCGACCCCGTCAATAGCTGATGCGAGAATGGCATTGTAGAAAGTAGTGGCGCTGTCTGTGTCATGGTGTGAAGATATGGACGTCAGTGGTAGAATAGAGTCGGAGAGTGCATGAGTGTCTAGATGTGCGAGGTTTCTGCGGGGGGAGTGCTGGAGTTCTAGTTGCTAGACATGGGTGGGAGGTGAGGAAGACAGTGATGAGAACGTGAGTAGATGGTTGTCAGAAAGGAGGAGAGGGGAGGTTGTGAGGTTTGTTAGGGAGCAGAGTCGGGTGAAGATAAGGTCTAATTTATGTCCATCTGTGTGGGTGGCTGAGGAGGACCACTGAGTAAGTCCAAAAGATGAAGTAAGTGACAGTAGTTTGAAGGCTGCTGACTGACAGGTGTCAGTGGGGATGTTAAAATCACCTATGAAGATGGTGGGAATGTCAGTGGAGAGAAAGTGAAGATGCCACTTGTAGAATTGATCAATAAAGGCCGTGGCCGGGCCTGGAGGTCGGTATATGATGGCCAGTTGGAGGTTGGAGGGAGAATAGATGTGGACAGAGTGAACTTCAAAAGAAGGGAGGATGAGGGAGCGTAGAGGTGAGATATGGTTGAAGGTGCAGTTGGTAGAAAGGAGAATACCAACTTCTCCACCGTGTCTGTTGCCAGGGCGAGGAGTTTAGATGAAGTGGAGGCCGTCGTAACACAGTGCAGCAGGGGCGGCAGAAAATACATATAAATATGTGAGGTATTGGTCGATATTTTGGCCAAGATATGCAAGCTCTTTACTACATGGGTTTGCTGAATCCTGATAGTGCATTTGTTAGGAGACCCGGACAGGTAAGCACTGCTGCCCCTTTTCTGCTGTATTAATTCTTGAATTTTTGGAGGATTTTTTTTAGTCCTATTTTTGTGGCTTTGCTATTTAGTTTAGTGTTAGAACTCACGTGTGAGGACCCTTGACGAGGGTTGCGAGCTTGCTTATCTTGGCCAAAATATCAACCAATACCTCACATATTTATATGTATTTTCTGCACTTTATTTTTCAGGGTGAAGCAAAGCCCAGTGTTTTTGGTCTTGTAAACTGTGGTGTCTGTTCACATGGGATACATTTAGATAGTGCTGGGCAGCCGCCTGATCTAATAGTATGGGCGTCACTAATAGGCTGTAAGCCAGACACTGTGCACCACATGTATGTGAACAGCTCCCTGTACAAGCCACTTTTGTGCAATTATACAATTATATACTAGGCAATCACCCCCTCCGTGAATTGGTAAGCTGTGAGTGGTTGTCTCATCAGTATTTTGCATCTGTGTTGCCGCCATCTTTACTACATGGGTTTGCTGAATTCTGATAGTGCATTTGTTCGGAGACGAGGGCAGGTAAGCATTGCTGCCCCTTTCTGCTATATTAATTCTTTAATTTTTGGAGGATTTTTAGTCCTCTTTTTGTAGCTTTGCTATTTGAGGCCCAGGAAGGAAATATTGTAAGACCAATTACTGTGCAGCTTTCATTTCAGAAACTGATCTGGTAAACTGAAAGCTGCTCTGTGATTGGTTGGTGTGGATATCAAAGACTGTTCTCTCTTTAGACACTTTTGATAAATCTGCCCCAATGTTCCTTCTTTTCTAATGACTTTTTACAGAATTTAAAATGCTGCATAAGTTTAAAGGGAAACTCTCATATGAAAAATGCTATAAACCTGCAGATATGGGGTTAATCTATAGGTTAATAGTGTTCTAAACCTGTGCGTCTGTCGCCCTTGAAGTCCGTTTGCCAGGAGGAAAGTAACTTTATTTCTCTCGGCAGCCTAAGACTTTCAGTCATAGAGGCACGGCTGGCGAGTCTTCAGTTACCACTCAGTGCATAGTGAGCGACTACTGTTACCATGCTCCGGCACTGACTGACCGCCGGCTCATCAGTGCATCAGTACAAAGCGGGATGCAGTCAGTGCCAGGGCGCCATTACAGCCGCTGCTCACTTTGTACTGAGCAGTGACTGGAGCCGCGCCACTATGACTGAAAACCTGAGGCTGCTTGGAGGAATAACGCTCATTTCCTCCCAGCAGCGGGGCTTTCAGTGTGGTGGCTGCACAGCTTCAGAATGCTATTAACCTGCAGAAACCCCACAGGTTCCCTTTAATGGGAATTTTTCACTTGAAAAAATGCTATTAATCTGCTGAAGTGAGGTTAATCTGCAGGTTAATTGCATTCTGACCATGCCCGGTGCCGGCTCTTAAACCTTCGCTGCCGGGATGAAATAAACTTTATTCCTCCCGTTAGCGTTCGGGTTTCAATCATGAAGGCTTAACCGGTGCAGGTTCAGTCACTGCTCTATGTATAGAGAGTGGCGGCTATAGCTGTGTCCCCCCACACTGACTGACATCCTCCAGAGCCGCCTTTCAGTGCCGGAGGCACAGTCACAGCCACCACTCTCTATACACAAAGCGGTAGGTGAACCCGCGCCGGCACTGCTACGTGACAAAAACCCAAACGCTGCTGGGGAAAGTAAACTTAATTTCCTCCCAGCAGTGGGGGTCTAAGTGTCAGTTCCTGGCAGGTTCAGAATGATATGAACCTGCAGATTAACAGCATTTTTTTTCACATGATATGACATCTGGAGCAATTCACCTTTTGATATTCACTGGCTTCAAAACCTCTTTGAGACCGGAAGCAAAAGCTTTAAATCCATCTAAAAGATAATCTGCATTAGCTTTAGTGTCCTTTATACAATGCATTCACCAGGCTGCTGCAAAACCTCTTTAGGAGCCCTGTCAATCACTGATACAAGGATTGAAATGGAAGCTGAAGTAGCGCCCTCCACTGTAAGATGTTCTGATTGCTTTTGAGCCGCCTGCCAGGGCCGTGGGGTACTCGGCACCTAGCCCGTCGACTTCTAT
>VIAB01006428.1:35183-45289 GCA_009801035.1 Oophaga pumilio
ACATGCATTGCTCAGGTGTGATTTTGACCCATTCTTCCACACAATCACTCTTCACATCCTGAAGGTTCCATGGGTTCCTTCTATGAACTCTGAACTTTAGTTTCTTTCCTAAATTTCTATTGGATTCAGCACAGGTAATTGCGAACAGACGGATAATGAAAAGGTACAAAGAGATCTATTTTTGCTTCATTCACTACATTCATTGTAGCCCATTGCTTCATTGGAATACCATGAGGGATATGAGTGTGCCGAACAATCTGATCAACCTGATTATAGGAACCTTTACCTCAACCAAGAAGCTCCAGTCCTAACGGAACATGGCGACATGTCATGGATCAAAGTAGAGCTAGGCATCAAACAAGGCTGCGTCTTGTCTCTATTTCTCATCAATTTGTATGCAGAAGCTATTTTCAAGAAGGCTGGACTTGCTGAAAAAGAAGGAATCAAAATTACTGGACAAATCATCAACAATCTTAAATATGCAGACGATACAACATTGATAGCAACAAGTATAGAAGGAATGAAGGCCTTATTGCATAGTGTCAGGATGGACAATTCGAAGGACATTATATAATGCTAACAATAATTTATGTGTGTCTATGATTATATATGTGTTAGATGCCCAAGCGAGGTAGTCGTGGGCGAGCTTCTGTTCCAACTCGTTTTGGCATCCTATTGACATCTTGTGTCCCAGTCCCGGTGCGCTACTGTGTGTGAGGTGCATCACACTTACTTTAGGGCTGCAGGCCTCTTCTTCTTCTGAGTCCAGGAATCCCTCTTCTGGAACCAGGGAAGCAATTAATCTAGGAGACATGAGGTTCATAAAAACAACCAAACTTTTACTTGGTGAATAGCAGTATTTACAGGCAGATGTAGAGGATAAGACCCAACTGATTGTCATCTTTTCCCCAGGTGCCGGATACACCTTCAGCCCTGGTTCTTGGTATAGCTAGAATGTCCCGCTCACTGTTTTCTCTTGCCCTAGGGCGGGCGTCTTCTCCACCACTAGCAGTATATTCAGATTGCAATACCTTTCACCCCATATAGTCTGAGTCCATCTTTCCCTGTAGCTTCACAGGCTGAGTTCGCCCCAGGCCCCCGACGTCCTTCTCGAGGTTGCCCCAGGCCATTAGACGGATTCACACGGAAGGGTATTTTTGGCAATCCACTTCTCAGAGTATTAGGCCCATGCTGTCCCTAGCAGCCTGTTAACTTAAACCTGCTAGTTCACACACTGCTCACCACACTCTTAACTGGCCATGTCTTGAACTTGCCACTAACTCTCAATTCCCCCTCCCAAACTGGGCCGGCCACTGCAGTTAATCCTATCTAAGCTACCTGCAGCCCCATTGGTTATCACCCTTTTATAGTATACATAAACATCAAATGCATTTAACCCTTGGAGTGTCAGGGAGCAAACCACCAACCCCCTCCACTGCTACATATTTACCCAGGAACCTATTTTAAATACTTTATTAAAAGTTGTATTTTATTAGTCTAATTTTTGCTATAGCAATGTGTGAACATATACTTAGATGGTCTGTATGCGTATGGGGGAAGCTTGAGTCTACATCTTTGTGGACTATTTCATGAGGTATTATTTCATGTCACAAGTAGAGTGTGAATATAGCGGTTCATAGGGGTAAGCCTTCCTAATGGGTCCCTTTGTGGTTAAACTTGGAATAATATAGATTCTACCAGTACTCCTGTGGACATATGAATCTGAAAGGAACAATACACGTATCCATCCCTGCTTTTGGTAAGGAATTTAAAAAAGTTGAGAGCTCAGATATGATAGACTGAGCTCAACAATAAATAGATTGTCAGCTAAAAATGAACATTATTATTCTTTAGTTGCCCTGTAGCCAAAACTTCATCAAAGCATTTCCACTGGGAAATAACAAAGTAGAGAAGAGTGAACTGTAAAGTTTTAGTAGAGCGCTGTCAGCACTGATGATTAATTGCAGTTATGCGGCCAAATGTAATCACTTTACCAGTATACTGCATCAAATTTCATGTCACAGCAAATATTTACATAGATCAAACAGTTTTTGTCAGACATCAATCATAAGTGTAGTCCACTACGCTCACATCTAGGGATATTGATTCTTCTTCCTGTTCCAGTGTTTTGACCATTCTTTTTAGCATCAATTTAGCATCTGAAAGTGTTTTCTGAGACTGATAATGGTTAGGATAGGGTGTCAATATGTAACTGGTGGGAGTTTGACTACCTGAACCCCCAAGAGAATCGGTATGAATTGTAAAACCAAATCTGATCAGTATTTACATGGATCTGTGCAGGGTAAATAATGATAGGGACATGGTGCCCTCTGCAGCTTCGCAACCCTTCACTCAGCTGATCATAGTGAAGCTGGGAGTCCATTCACATCGTCCCATATTAACGGCCAATCCTACGGATATCAATATCAAAATCCATCAATATCAATGTCCTAAAAGTATTTTTAAATTATTAGTCATATGTCATAAGTAGGGTAGTGGAATTTAGATTTCAGTGGGATCACTGCTGCCATGTTGTCAATG
Source organism: Oophaga pumilio (assembly GCA_009801035.1). Taxonomy (NCBI): domain Eukaryota; kingdom Metazoa; phylum Chordata; class Amphibia; order Anura; family Dendrobatidae; genus Oophaga; species Oophaga pumilio. Next base: position 37,725 of record VIAB01006428.1, read on the forward strand.
CTTCCTATACTTTTGTCTTTGTGCACTGAAAATTCTGCTCCTCTCATACCCCCTGGATTAAATTTGATTTATGATGATTTGAGCACTGAAGTAAAAAAAAAAACTGCATTTACAGGATTGTTCTTAGATTGCTTTAATTAGTTAGACATCATGACAATTAGCAAGTTTGCAATTGATTTGCTTTTTCTATTGTTGTCATTCACCCGCAAAGAGAGTTTTTATCTTTTAAAGTGTACAGCTATTACATTCTAGGAGAGGGATTAAAGGGTGTCTCCTCAAGGGAGATAAAAAATTATCATAATGCTCATACCTTCATAGAATATTAGAATAACATGAATAGTGCTGTTTTCCATCCTCACAGTAGTTGTAATTCGGTGATACTAAAGCTGCTCCTTAGTGCTTCCCCTCCCTTCTGGGACGTTACAGCACACATCAGGGGGTGTGGCCAGCTCCTAGCTGCTAGCAGTCACATGCCCCCTAATGTGATCTGCTTTTATTACGTCTGATATCAGGGGGTGTAGTGGGGGCGTGGCCTGCTCCTTGCCGCTATCAGCAGCCAGCCACCCGCCGCATGCAGCAGCCAGCCCCCCGCTGCTAACAGCTGGTAGTCCCTGCTACCATTTGCTTGTATTCAGTCTGAGATCAGTGAGCGTGGTTGGTGCTAGTTGCTGCCGATATATTCAAGGACCCATTGACTTTCATTGCCAAGTTTGATCCGACACTCAGATCCACATCGGACATTCCTCTTTGATTCTGTACAGACCACTCAGTCCACAAAAAATCATGTACATTTGAACAGCCCCATAGGCTATCATAGGTACAAGTTCGATCCCTGAAAAACATGGACAGCTTTTGTATGCAAAAAACTGATGTGTGTATGAGCCCTAACATTTCCACTAGCAAATATTCAGTCACTAGTCAATGTGGCGGTGGGGTCCTTTGATGTGACAAAATTAGTGTATAAGAATGAATGTTTTCTTTGAGTTCTTTATGGTTTTGATTGTTTTTTATCTTAGTGTTCATAGTAAAATATATAACATACCATAGCAGCCAGGAACGGTGTAGACGTAGCTTTGTATTATTATCATGTTTCTCAGAAGTGACTGTTTATGTGACTTGATAAGACATTTTTTATGTCATGTATTGGAGAACTCTTTACAATACTTCATTTTCTTTGAGCGTCTTTCCGGTAATGAATGTTAGCCCAAGTTCAGCGTAGGTGTAAAACTGCTTTGGGAATGCACGTTACTGTCAAAACAGAAGGCTCATTAGCTCCTCGGAGACAATACCTCTGTCATGCTATCACTTCACAAATGACAATCGGAGCTTTTTCATCTACAGTCAAAGCACGGCAATTACTGTGTTTAACTGAATCTGTCGCCTGCATACAATGGAGGCGACCATGTGCCGGGCAAATATTTATGAGTAGGTAAACTGTGAGCAAGAGCCTGTGCTGTCACAAGGAATGGGTCGATATTTACTTATGGTATGCCATACAATGTACGCTCATTTCTATATTCACATGACAGAAAATCAGTAGTTTTGTGTTGAGGAATATAAGATGAGGCTCTCGATTTTGACAAACAAGATACACTCCAAACTGATTAGACTTTAGTGTTAAAAGATCAGTTTATTGCTAAGGACAAGTTTACTCAAAGTGTATAGTCTTTAGAAAAAATATCCTAAAACAAAGTTAAATGGTCACTGACTTTGCATAAATCAGTAACACAAGCCTTTATAAGAAGCTTTATAACATATATTGTGAGAGAAATATGCTTCTTTCTCCATTTCTTCTCAATCCCCAGCCATCTGAACTAACTATCCACTTGGAAAAAGACAGCTCAGGTCCATCCAGATCAAAACAAGACAGACTGCAGGCTCACTGAAGTATCAGGTTACAGCTCCTAATAAAGTGAACCTGACTGCTGTAAAACGTGGCTCAATCCATGGGCAGCATGTACAGGCACTGGCCACGTGATCTCAGCCATTTATGTTTGATTCTGAAACGATACAGCCTTTCAGAGAAAAACATACTTGAAAAGCAGCGATGGAGCTAGGCAAAGACCTGTCAATCCAGGGCAGCGGGTGGGGAGAAGACGACGGAGACCCATCTTTCCAACGAGAAATTACGTTCTCCATCTTCTCCTCACCTGTGATACTCATGCGAGAGAATCGGCTCACAGTAAACTGACTCTCGGCTCAAGCTCTGATCAGAGTTTGAGCCGAATGTCATTACCATAATCGACCTTATTCTCTCGGAAGAGAAATTCATTGCTTGTGCCTGGCCGATCCTGGCCTAAGATAAAGGTTACGCTGGGCAGCACACTCACTTTGATGGGTTGGGAGACTTGGATAGGCATGTGGTCCTATGGATCTCACTGCCTGGAAGATAACATGAAAGGAAAACAGCCGCACTCAAAATAGTGATTTTCTTGAATGCAAGTGAAAACATTTATTAAATTTACCACAGAAAGGCGTGACGAGATAGCAAGGTAACGTTTCGACCTGACCACGAGTCTTTATCAAACCTCACTTAGGTAAAAGGAGGAATAGCTGAGATTAGCCAGGAGTAAACCAAGGCAGAAGGAATAGAAGTCCCAGCTGGGGCTTAATGTATTTGCAGGGCAGACGCCGTCTGTGGTCTCCATTAGGTGGAGACCGTAGTTGCAACAATAACAAAAAAAATTAAGGAATCAACTTATGAAATTAGTGAGCACAGCTTTTGATGGTAAGAATGGCTCACAAGAGAGTCTCCTATTGAATATCTGACTTATGGATATTTCCTGATACAACTTATTGAAATGTCTATAAAAGAATAATGTTGATTTTACACTGGCCAATTCACTCCTACCTATGTTTAACATGTCGTGCGCATGGTCTTGCGTTTGCACGCGTTCGTCTGCGTTTTCGTGCTCATGCATTTTTTCAAGGTATGCGTCTAGACACGCCCGACGCAACATGTTGCATTTTTGGGTCCGCCCAAAGGCGTAAAAAAAAACACATGCGTTCGCTTGCGCACGGAATGCGTCAAAACAGTCTATGGGAACGCAGGCATGTGCATGGACATGCGTATGCCTGCGTTTGTGTACGCATGCGTTTTAAGAGTAAACATGTCTAGACACTGGTTTAAGGCTGGCTTCACATTAGCATTTTTGTGCACAGCGCATCTGCGCAAGCGTTCATGCATACCTATGTTTAACATGGCGTACACATGGTCTTGCATTTGCATGCATTTTTGCCTGCGTTTCCACTTGCGCACGATGCGCAGCGCACAAAGACGCAAATGTGAAACTAACCTAAGCAACCCCTGATCAACAATCAGCCTGTTTAGACAGGCCAACAAAAATTCATGGGTACAGAACAATTTTTAATATGATCGTTCTGTGCCCATAGACTATCATTGTTGTTGGCATCACATCACCTGTTTACACTGGACAATGTGCTGCCATAATGATGATTTTATAACTACAACTTGATTCCAGCTCACCCAGTTGCTCTATACTCATCCACCTGGGGCTCAGACACCGGCCTCGCCCTGGCCTCACATCAAGGATAATAGAAAAAATTGGAGTCTGGCTCACCAGGACTGGATTTTCCTTTTCTTTTTAATTTTCAAAAGAAAATATAGTGCATACAAAAGAAAAATGCCTGCATAAAAGATTCATCTCACGACAAATAAGCATTTTCTCCTGTGTCCGGTGATTTCCGGTGAGTTTACATCTGACAATAATGGGTGAATGAACTTTCTGACAAACGGGGTCTTTAGAGAGGATAATTGTGTGTGGAGTGCAGAACTGGTGGGTGTTCATACGTACTGCATCAGACCCTATCTTACACCTGAACAATGGAGCTATTTTCAGACTTGCCAACCTGATTTTCTTTTTTTCTGGTCAATCAGAGACAATCAACATTTATATTGGCAAATCGGAAAACTATTTTTCTGCTACAGATTTTAAGCAATACACGGCTGTATTTCAGATTACTGATATGGACACACTATAAGTTTTTATTGCGAACTGTAAAATAATGACTCCAAATAATAATATTATAAACAAAATCACCTTTAGTTTTATTAATGGAAAAAGTTTTATTTTTACTGACTTTCCAGAAATGAACAGACTCCTTATAGACCTTGTTTAGATCTATATAATGATAAGAATCTAATAACTTTAAGAGCCTCAGTGTATCCAAGTAGATTTAGGCTTCAACAGATCCAAGGATGACTTTCTGTATTGGGGTAGATTCCTGCCCAATCAGAAGTATAAGGAGACCAAAGCTCGGTCAATGTGATCAATTATGCTTTATTATGGCGCACATAAGCAAAAAACAACAACGTTTAGGCACACAGGTCTCCTTAAAATGTTGAGGAGCTGTGTACTTGTTGGGAAGTGCAATAGCGAGAATGACTTTATAGGCATTTTCTGGGATTATTTTATGGAACAATTTTTGAGTAGTTCTGTATGATGGATACAAATACTACACATGAATGATTAATTGTATGTGGGTGTACAGGAATATAAAGAATCAAAGATCCCTCCATAGATAATGTCAGAATGGATCCTGTTACCCACTGGAAGCTCCGCCAAATGTAGTCAACCTTTAGTCTGGACCTGCACAACAACTGGCCGATGATTGTGCTATCTAGCTGTTACATCGCTGCATAATATTTAGTGCATGGGGTCAGGTTCTCAAGACTGCACAAAAAGAATCAAGAAAGTTACTAAAAATCAAAATGATTTCAACTTTTTACTGGTAACTGACAGAATGCAGCGATGTAGCAAATACATCTTTGGCTGCACAGTGTGTCCTGGCCATGTAGCTCCAGCCTTTTTTAAAGGTAATGTCCATCATTCTGTTTTTAGGTCCAAAATTCTGAACTGTTCAATTTCTGCGTAAAGAAGCTTTGCTATTATCATATAGATTTCAACAGATAGAATTCAACTCAGTCTGATCAATATGCATCTGATTTCATTGAGTAGTCCACAGCTTTAACTGCAGATGGCCACTAGGACATTGTCATGGCATGCATGGGCAATCACGAGCACCATAGAAGTCATGGGCCCGGCCGGTATGGTGCGTAGGTCAGTGTGTGAATATTACTTTACCAGTAGCAGTATTTTACCATGCAGCAACATGTACAATCGCACAGGTCAAACATCTGCAGGTGGCACTTAGTATGTCTGCATGCAATCTTTATAAAATGCCAATAGCTGATTCTGGAAGTATATGTGTAGCCTAGCTGCGCTTGGTGCCACATGTTACCCTGGAGGATGCATGAAAGGTAAACCACAATCACCTGATATTCATTCACACTCCACATTTCCCTGGTACCACCAGAGGGAGCCCTTTAGATTACGCAGGTATATAAGGGTGTCGAGATGGGATTAGTTAGTTAGTTGTTGTGAGGAAGGAGTTGTTGGAGTTGTTGTTGAGAGGAGTTGAGTTGGGTTCAGTTCAGTCTGTGCAGCCACCTGAGAGAAGGCAGTCAGCTAATCATCTCAGAGAGCTCAGAGGGTCTGCAGTCCGCAGCCTAAGAGCAGCAGAGCTGAAGAGCAGCAGAACTGAGAGAAACTGCTATCCCATTGTGCTTATGTTAAAGGTGTGAGTAGGGCGACAGGCAAGTGGAGAAAGAAGAAAGAGAGAGTGACAGAGGTCGACAGCATTGATAGCTGACCTCCACTCTGCACTACCGGACACCGGGTCCGAGCTTACAAGCTTCTTCATGACTAGTGGGAGAAACCGGAGACCCTGCTGGATTCCAGATCGCAGGGGCCCAATTGTGCTGATACGTAAGCGGGGTCAGGAGAACAGGAGCCTAGCAGTGCACTGCATATAGAGACTTATTTCTGTCCACAAGAAGGCTCCACCACAAGATCAGCCGGGCGTAGCAAAGAAGATGGAGTTAAACTTTGTTTTATGCAAGTTAGAAACTCACACATATAAAGACGTAAGGAGGCCCTACACCTACTCAGTGGATTACTGGACATGCATCCTCCACCCTGACGGCTTCCCGGGACGTGCCTGAATCAACCACCAGTAAAGGTACCGAAAGAGACTGTCTTGTGTGTGTCTGCATTATTGCTCCTGCACCCACACCGCCATATACTCCGAGGGATCAGTCTCGCCTGTGGGAGACTTAACACCTTGCTGCCCCATACCCTCAGAGGATCTACACTGCAGCGCTGGTCACCCTGACCAGAAACCACAGGTTACGTCACGAACATTTCTATCATCCACTGTAAATATCCCCTTTTAGTGAGCGCCCAGGGCAACGGACGGAGCTGCGCTACCCGTGACATCCCCAGTGAAGTGAACGGGCTCAGTGCCGAGTACCCCAAAGCCCTGGTACGTGCGACTCATATAGCCAAGCTCTTATGTCTGATATATTAGCTGTAGTACGTGCTTCTATTCCTATAATACCCATTATTATTGTACCTCACAGAAAATAGCTGCTATTGCTATGTATATATACTGTATGTCTATATACTCTTGCGTCACAACTGAATGCAGTATTTTGTGTGCAACCAGACATTTCTGCCCCGAGAGAGACTGAGTGCAATACTCAAAAGAATTTCTGAACATAAGCCCCCAAAAATGTTGTAATGATGAGTATGTCTTCTCACACATCTCCTCTCCTGATAACCTCAAGGATGTCGCACATACAAATGTGTGAGGAATTATATTATCCTCTCTATTACAGGCTGCCCTACTATAAGATTGGTGTATTAGTTCTCCATTATAAAAACAGTGTCCAGAATCTGAAATATGTTTCCAGTCCTTATTTCTAATAAGATATGTAAATGGTCTTTCACTTTCTCCTACGGCGATTTTAATATTTGTAGGCCGTGATAAGATTTCTCCCTGGTGCGGTGCCTTCTGCATACCAATGAGCAGGAGACGCGGCGTCCAGTCAAGCATCTCTTGTTTTATTATTCACAGCCGCTTACCTGCTTTATATCCACGCTAACATTTTTTTTCAATGAGAAACCAAATAACTAAAGCTTTTTTTTCTCTCAGAAATCCTTATTAAGACCTGATAACTGCTGGACGCATTATTTTCAGATAATCATGGCATCACACAGATGTACAATATATATGGAGCAGTCTGCTTATTAGGGTTGTGGTGACATTCTGTATGATCTTCTTTTTTTTACCTCATGAAGGCCTTGGAAGCCAACTGGAAGGTTATTCGTGATGAGGGCCTTTCCGTCATGGATAAATCCAAAGGCCTTTTCCATCCTGAAGATGAAAATCTTAGAGAAAAGGGTGACTGGAGTCAATATACGTTATGGCAGCAAGGTAACCATTTAAAGCAGTGCCTGGCACGCTGTGCTCCATTGACGAGGCGCCCCCAGTTGTTGGTAAATTGGTTCATTTATCTAAGGCTGTCAGCTATGCTGCAATCTAATGTAACCTAAGAAGAAGCTATCTTCTCCTTCATTAATGTCACCACTGAACTTCACCTTCCAACTGTCTTGTGTTTTATAACCTTACTAGATGGAGGCCCGATGCTATCTCATTGGGAGGGCGGTGATGTCACGATGGGGGCAGGCTTTGCAGCGTTG